>PVJX010018969.1:0-35640 GCA_004027295.1 Dolichotis patagonum
AAAGCCCCCAGGTCTGAGAAACCCAGGGGTTCGTTCCCTCCTCTAAACTTCCCAGAGCTCACACCAGCAACTTTTGCCTTCCTGGCTCAGGCAAAGGCAGGAGGAGGCAGGCTGAAATTCATCAGGAGCCAAGCAGCCCAGTTCTCCAGCCCCTCGGCCTGCCCCTTTATCTGTTCCTTCACAAAAACAATAAGCAAACCCAGGCACCTCTGGGAACAGCCTCTGGCCTCCTGCCCTGCCCTGTGTAACCAGCCTGTCCTCACACCCACAGCAGGCAGAGGAGGAGACTGCACTAGTTAACCCTCTGGTCTACCAGGCCCCGTTCCCAGGTTGCAGCAGAGAGGCAAACTGTTGCTCAAGGAAACCCTTCAGAAAACCCCTGGCTCTGTGCAGCGCCCCACCAGGACTTCCGCACTGCCCAATGCCCTTCCAAATCTCCAGGGCTGGGCACGACAACCCTAAGCCCTGGGTGTCCGTCCAGGGGTCTCCAAAAGCCCCAGGCAGCACTGAGAGGAGGGACTGGCTGGCCCGAGCGCTGCCCTCACCCCGCCAGCCCAGCCGCCAGCTTCTTGGAGGACCTCAGAGAGAACATTTGTTTGGGCTGCCAAGTTAAATCTTCCTCCCTCATGTCAGGGCATTGGAAAAGCAGTCAGGGGAGAGGGGAAGGGGGAGAGCGGGGGAAGCAGCGGCGGGAGGGAAGGGGGAGGGGGGAAGGAAGCAGGCGGGCAGGCGCGGAGCCCCAGTTACTCGGGCACTGCCTGCCTAGTAAGCTGCTGCTCTTGGACTGAGCAGCCCCAGCTCCCGTACCCCAGCAGGGATCCGGCCGCCGGGCCTTCCCGGTCAGCGCGGGGTGCCTGAAGCCTTGAGGCCGGGCCTTACTCGCTCTGCGCCCAGCTGGAGGGGGCGAGGTGGAACAGGAGGGCTTACAAGGCAAAAGTTTGAGACAGGTAGAAGGGTAAGGCTGCGCAGCCTTGCCTCCGGGCTGTTTCCCGGGTAGGGGTGGGGGGCCCGGCCAGCAGCGGCCCCGGCGCGCTCCCTTGCGCCCGCCCTCCCGCCTGGGTTGTTTACATTCCTGGAGTGTCTTTTAAACCCCGGGCTGAGGCCGGCTCCCGGCCTTCTCCGGCGGCTCCGGGGCAGTCTCCCGTGAAAATCTGCTGGCGCACAATGGCCGAGAAGGCGGCCGCCCCTCGCCCGCGCCCCCACCGCTCCAGGGCGGGGAGCCTGCCCTCCGCACCGCGCCCTCTCGCTGCCCGGCCGGCTTCCTGGACAGATGTCCCCGGCGAGGGGGCGATGCGCGCCCGTTGCCTGCGCCCCTAACGCCGAGGCCGCGCTCTCCACTGTTTTCTCTCCAACGCAGACGCTAGGAATGTGAAACAAGCATCCTGAGCCCGCCCCACGTACGACCCCAGCACCAGCCCCGGCCCGGCCCCATAACCTCCGCCCCGGGGCCAGCCTCCCACTCCCCGGGGGCCACCGCCGCCAGAGACCGAGAGGAAGAAAGAACACGGGGAAATTACTTTCGTATTTGCAACGCGCGCGCGCACACACACACATGCACATGCACATCTTCCCTCTGGGTTCTTCTAGCTGGGGCAGCCCCGATCAGGGGTGGGCCAGAAAGCCCCTCAGGTTTCCAAAAGCCTTAGTAGAATCCGCTCCACCTCCACACACCCCTCGGCGCTGCCTGCCCCGCACCGCGCGCTGCGTTTCCCCAAGCGATTCCCACACAAACAACTTAACCGCGCCCCCACCTCCCATTTACAAAAGTGTGTGTTTTCCCTAGAAATTCAGATGCACAACTTAACACCACCATCCCTCGCCACCCTGAAATTCCGCGCCTTCCCGGCGGTCGCAATACGCACACAGAAGCACAACTTCAAACCGCTCCAAAGGAGGTGAAGGAGTCCGAGGCGGTCCTTCCTCGGCCTTCCTTACTCCTTCCTTCGGAGCCCGGTCCGGCCCGGCCCCCAGGGTTCTAAGCTAGGGCTGGAGGAGCGCCGGCGAGAGGCATGAGGCGGGCTCGGTCCGCGCGCGCACTGCCGACCGCACTCGCGCTCCGCACGCCCGGAGCTCCGGCCCCCGCGCGCAGCCAGAGCCGGCTCCACGCAGCCGGGCGCTCGCCAAGCAGCTGCCCGGGCCTCCGCCCCCGGCCAACGCGGGGAGAGCAGAGAACCGCGCTGCGGGTCACCCGCCCGACCCGGAGGACCCTTGACGGGAAAAGCCCCAGCGCTCAGCACGCCACGCTCGCACCCCAGAACCTGCGAGGAGCGGAAGAAAGCCTCGGGGCTAACGGGCTCCTGGCTCTGTCCCCAAACTTACCCGGCGCTGCGAGCACCGCTGCCGCCGCTGGAGGACGCGCCGCTGCCGGCGAGGGCCGGCTGGGGCCGGGAGGAGCGCGGTGAGGGCGCCGGGATCGCGCAGCTCGGCTCGGCTCGGCTCGGCCCCCGCTCCGCTCCGCGCCGGCCGGGGCCGGGGTCACCGCGCTCCGCCGGCGCTGCTAGCCCGCCTGGTCGCCGTTCGCTGCTCGCCGCCCGGCCTCTGCTCTCCCGGGCGCCCGCCGCCGCCGCTCGCTTTTTTAATGTCCACAGACAGTGAAAAGGAACTCGGCGTTAGGGGGTGAGTAAGTGAATCAACTCGCCCAGAGCCGAGCAAGTTGAAGTGTCAGATTACATTGGCTATTCTATTTCCAAAGGGCCCCGCGCCGCCGGCCGTACGCAAAAGCCGGCGCGGAACAAGTCGGAGCGGAGCGCCGAGCCGCAGCCAGCGCTCTGCTCCTCTCGCCTTGGCTCGCGCTCTCTCTGCGCTCTAGCCGCGCTCTTTCTTTCCCTTCCTTTCCGCCTCTCCTGGTCTTTCCTCGCTTTCTTCCTTACACCCTTGGCTCAGCGCTCCACAAGCTTTTCCTCACTTGGCACTGACGGCTCCGCGTCACTCCCCCCCCCACGCCGCTAGTCCACTCGCCTCCCCCGAGTTCTCTTCCCTCCAGCCTCTGCTCGTGCACGCCCCCCACACTGCCCCAGTAAGTTTGGAGAAGGAAAAATTTTGAGCCTAGGAGGGGATCACGTTGGGGAGGACACCAAAGTCACCGGCTCGCTAGGCGCACGCCGCCCCTGCGCGCACTCGCACGCCCCCGCCTGGAGTGCACCCCGGGCGGCTGGCGCTGTCAGGTACCTGAAGTGGGATGGGCAAGTTGCTAACAAGATCTCTAAAGCCTTCCCTGAGGAGTCTTCGGGTTGGTTCCTAACGTCAGGGCCCTAGGGAGTGGGAAGAGGATCGCTACCGAGGGCAAGTAAGAGAGGCTGGTGCGCGCTCCCCTCGACGGCTAGCAGGAGCTAGCTGGATGAGACATGCATCGCGAGTCTGGGCACCCGAGTCGGTCCTAGACAATTGCGTGCTCCGAGGCCTCGCGGGCAGCGCCTGGGGCGTCGTGCGCGCCGGCGACCTGGGGATGGCACACCCGACCTCCACCCAGGCCTGGGCACAGTCGCAGGGGTGGCAAGGAGCCAAAGCACACACGAGTCGCAGCTGGGCGAGCCCATTCCTGGGGTTCCCCTCGCAGCCCGCCCCTGAGAGCGTCCTAGTGCGCGCCCACTCTGGCTCACGTCCACTGCCACACGCACAAAAACTCCTACACACACGGCACACACATTCGCGCCCACCCTCAGCTCTGCAAACATGCTACTCCCCGCACAAAAATGCGCTCACACACACTCACACTTTTCCTCACAAACACGCCCGCGCACACAGTGAGCACACTCTGACACGCAGCTGTACATACACTTGCAAACATCACTGCACACAAACCCCCACACACTCAAAAGCAAAACACTCCCTGTGCACGAAATCTCACGTTCAAAGACACACGCGTCCCCCCCCCCATACGCCTCTTCCAAGCCCTTCCTCGGGACACCACACCCTTGATGGGCGGCACTTCCATTGCCCCATAATCAGCGCCCGGGTTGGACACACACACGCGCGCACGCACGCGCTCCCCTCGGGGCAGACAGACGGGGAAGGCTGGGCCTGAAGCCCGCTTCGCCATCCAGGTGTAGAAGCAGTTCCGCGCTCCGCGTTTTGCAGACCGCCGCGGTGTTGGA
Organism: Dolichotis patagonum; assembly: GCA_004027295.1. Classification (NCBI taxonomy): domain Eukaryota; kingdom Metazoa; phylum Chordata; class Mammalia; order Rodentia; family Caviidae; genus Dolichotis; species Dolichotis patagonum. The sequence goes on from PVJX010018969.1 coordinate 4,095, forward strand.
GGCGAGGCGAGGCGACGAAGGGAGCTGGAATAACAAAGGCAAGTTGGGGAGAGCGCAAGGGGGCGCAGCCCCGGCCAGGCCGCGGGGGGAGCCCTGCACCGCCCGGGCGTCGGAGGCTGCAGGGTCGCGGGCGCCGGGAGCCGAGGTGGGGAGGAAAGGTGGGGGGCGAGGGGCGGGGCCGCGGCGTGACGTCAGAGAACAATGACACCGCTGGGGGCGGGCACCGGGAGGCGGCACGGGCGGGAGTCTCCCCCGAGGCCGGGCGGGCGGAAGAAGTCCTGGCCACTGCCTGATTGACGAGGTCCGCATGGGAGCGCCGACGTGCCACGCAGACTCGCTCTCGGGCTGCGGAGGCCTCGTGGGCGGTGATCCGAGAGAGCCTGGAACCGGCGGGGGGGTGGGGGAGTGGAAGGCTAGCGTCCTTCAGCCAGCACAGACCCCTATTTTAGAACATCCTTCAGAGAGCCGCTCTGACCTCGGCTTGAACTCCTTCAGGGCTGGAGAGATCACTCCTTCCACTGGCGGGAGAGAGGAGGCAACATGAATTCATTCCCAAGGCTCTGGTAGTCTGACAGCCGGTGAACTCAGCCTGGAATTCCTGAGGGCTCGGAGCCTGCAGCTTGGGGCCCCAGGGATGTGATGTGTCTGTGTGCGTGTGGGGAACCTGTTTGATTTTCCCAAGGGAAGCCCTGCCTCCTCCTCCTCCTCCTCCTCCAACTGGGCGCTAGGGAAGGTGCTCCTTTCCAGCCTCCCCTGCCTTCTGATCTGATCTGTCACACACCGAATGGACTGTTACTGCCGCTGCTCCCCCACCCACCCACAGGTGACAGCTGAGTATCTCTGGGGAGAGTGGGTGGTATGCAATCACTTCCTGACCTCCGGGGACACCAGGAGGCACAGTCCCAGCAAATTCCTGTGGGAGGGAGTCCCAGCTTCACAGCCTGTGGGTGGCCCAAGTTCACAGGTGGCTGGAGGGCAGCCTGAGAAAGCCTTGAAGGCCTGACTTCTAAGGTGGGAATTCAGCTTGGTGCCTGGTGGCCAAACCTACAGCTCTCCCAACCGCAGCATCCTACAGCACTGCAGTGAGTGGAAAGCCAACCCACCCCCAGGTCCAAAATCCCACAGTGGAGTTTCCAAGCATTTCAGGACCAGCCCAGCCAGCAACCGGGCCAATTCCTGTTGCCTTGATGGTACCAGGTGAGGACACTTGGTCCTCTCAGCCTTCTGTCCAAATCTCTCAGTGAGTAGCCAGAATTGGTCATCTCCAGGATGTGCAGGAATGCATATGACCTCAGGGTGACCACTCATGTACAAAAGCTCCTGTCCAGAAGCTTCCGGTCAGTATTTGTACCTGGGGAATCAGAAAGTGGCCACAGAGGAGCCAAGGAGAACGAAGCCTTAGCAACCAGAGCCAGGGACAAAACCAGCTCTCCATGATGTGCCCCAGGGCACTTAGAGCACCAAATCTGATAAACCCTGCCCAGGCCTTTCTGGGGACCCTGGGCCCCAGTCCTTGCTCTTGGAGGACACTGCTATCTCTGACATCTTCCAGGGAAATCAGAGGACAGGTCAGATCCCTCTGGGGTCTTGGATGATACTGTGACCTACTCAGTGCCTACTGTGTGCTGAGGATTGTAGGGAGGCATCTTGGGCCGTAGCTTAAGGGATTTGAGATGTGTATATAACAAGTCCACACTGGGTCCAGATGCAGACTCAGGCCCTTGCTACCAGTTTCCTGCTGGCTGCAGTCCAGCTCTGTATCTGTATCCATGGACTCTTACGTGTGGCCCCAAACAACTGGCTTTCCCTCTTTGGGCCTTTGTTGGCTTAAGGGCAAGGTTCCCTGCCAGTGAAGTCTTCCTGAGACCTGTGTGTCTTGAGGCCCCAGTCTCTGCCTCAGCCTTGCTGGTCCAGGAAGTCTGGGGTGAGGCAGAGGTGAAAGTGTCCTCATGCCCACCCGTGGGACATGGAAGGTTATCCTGTTCTGCTAAGGCTGGCCAGGCATCCCCTGGATACAGAGGTAGCTTTAGGGCCTATTATAGGGGCATTGGTTGCATGGGCCCAGTCCTTGGGTGCTCTTGCAGGGTCTTAGCTTACACCCACCTTCCCCCACAGACTGGGGTGCTATTCATTTCCCCTCCCTGGGAGCCATCATCACAACAAAGAGGACATGCTTGAGAGCAGGACCCAGGTCTCAGGAGGCCAAAGTCACAGGCTCAAAGAGTGAGAGGCTTCAGGCCCCTGGGTACAGAAGACATGTGCAGAGCATAGTGAGTGTGGCCAGCTGAGCCAGGAGACCCTTGGTGGGCTGGGGGATAGGGACACATGTGTATATGGCCAGTTCCTCCTCCCAAGGACTCCCACCCCTCACCCCCAATGGGAGCCAGGGGATGTCTGAATCAGTCCCAGGGAGGTGGAAGGAAAGTCACATGTATGGAGAGCCAACTGTGTACCAGGTACTGGGAAAACCTATATGTGCCACAAGCCAGGTGTCACTGCAACTGCAGGAAGATGCTCAGAGGCTCCATGGCACCAGCATTAGGCTTTGGGTCCAGCTGTTTCTGGAGGTAGAAAATATATTTTTGCCCTCATCTTGTTGCCAGCCACAGTAGAAATGAGGTGGCCTGCAGGTACTTTGGGGTAAAGATCATCATCACCTCCCAGGAAAGTTGGGAGCCCTTCCCATGGCAGTGGTGTAACAGAGAATGCATTTAACCTTCACCCCTTGGTGGATCCAGGAAGCACTGGGCACTGTGCAACTTTGAGCCTGAGCCTCCTGGAGGTGAGTGGTCAAGTACAGCAGAGAGGGGCTGTGTCCTTGCTTGTTGGGGTCCCACCTCTTCCTCCTCATCTTGTTCCAACAGGATTGTCCCTCCTTTCTCAGTCTAGCGCTTGGCCATGACTCTCCAGGACCCACTCTCCACCTTTGAGCTCTGTTCTTCCTGCTCCTGGTTTCACATCTAACCCAAGCCCCCACCCCCACTGATAGGCATAGGGTGGAGCTGCCCAAGACAGGAGACATCTAGAGCTGAAGAAGTAGTAACCCTTGCTCATAGGGCAATTCTCATCCTCTGAGCCACACAATAGCACTTTTATGGGTGACTAAACAGTGCTAAAGGGAGGTGGTGGCTTTCCCAGTGCCAGCACTGCCCAAGAGCCCCGTATCTTCACGAACACCCTCTCCTCTGCCCCTGAGAGCCGTGAATAGAGCATCACAGTGCCGCAGGCTGGGAGAGCAAACAGAAGACTGTGCCTCCTGCCCCTCGACATTGCTGCGACCCCTGCAGGCTGCTGGCCTCAGGACTGGTGCCCCCTTGCTCTGACCTTGTCCCTTTGCCACACTGGGTGGCCTCCAGAATTGCTAGCTAGCATTCTGTGCACATTCCTTCCTGCCTCCTGGAACACACCCCTCCTAACCTTCAAGGCCACAGCCATAGCCACCTGCCTGGGATTCTGTCCAGGTGTCTTGGCCAGACCTGCTGCTTGCCTCCTCCTGACTCTGGGTGCCACTGGCCCCGTCTCCTGGCCAGTCACCATGTAATAACTTGTTCCAGGCCCTGGGTAGCTCAACTGTTTGAGTTCTTCTTATCCTCATCTGAGCTATGGGTATTAACCAGTCCATTCTAGAGCTAAGGAAACTGAGGAATGGGGAATTTGATTTGCCCAGTGTGATACCTCAGTGTAAGCTGCAGGATACAGAACGGCCCACCACTCCCTCACCAGTGGAGCACCCTGTCACCAGTCGGGCACCCAAGGAGCTGACAGACAGTGACATGTGGTAGGGGCACACAAAGGTGGATGCCCAGGTCCCCAGGAGGGCCGGTCCCCATCAAATGCCACTATGGAGCAGAGAAAGAAAAGCGCCAACTTTGTGTGGGCCTGGAAGACAGTCTCTTGTGGAGGCTGTGGGGCAGCAGACCAGAGTGGGGCACAGACCTGCCCATGGTCACAGAGTAAGAGCAGGGCTAGGACTAGGGCTGCCAGCCTGATGTGGCTTCCTGTACCTTGTAGCCAGCTGTGGGGCCCCTGAAACTGCTTTTTTTTTTTCAAGGACACACAATGCCAGATGCCTCCAGGATGCTGAGCTGTTCAATGCGTGACTTCCCACCCACCCCCCATTAAAATAGAAAAAAGGAAAAAGAGAGAGAAGAAAGAAAGAAAGAAATCCAGGCATTGTTCCCATCCACAGCTGGTGCCAACCAGGATCCCGCAGAAGAGAATGGAGCGGGAGCCTGCCGCCCAGGGGCCTAGCTGCTGACACAGGCCTTCTATTCTGCTCCCCACTGCGGCCCCTCCGTGGATGCCCTCCACCTGCCTCCCTGGTCCCAGTGCCCAGTCTCCCACTACCCTCATCAACTTTGGTAAACCCAGGTGCCACTAGCACCCTGCCATGGTTTCCTTCCTTACTAACCCATTGCCTGGGTGAGCTGGGCTTCCTCCCTGCCAGCCTGGTGCCCAGCCTACCAGGCGGGGACTGCAATACCTGCCTGGGGAAGTCGCACAGGTGCCTTCTCCATGGAGTCACTGCTTTGCTTCTGGGATGGACTGGAAGATGTCTCACCCTGCCGCTAGGCACCAGCCCTTCACTCACACGTGAAGGCCATCACAGTGGGGACTGTGGTCTGATGACCAGCTCTACAAGATGAAAGCACAGTACTTTAAAGTCACTCAGAGACAAAAGTGATTTAGAAGTTGCCCAGTTTGTTCTCTGTCTTTGGTCTTTGAAGGAAAGAGTTCCCCAAAGTCTCCTATGCCATCTTTTTTGGTTTGGTTGGTTTTGGGGTTTTGAGGCAATGTCTCACTTCATAGTTCAGCCCGGCCTTCAACTCACTATGTACTTCAGGCTGTACTAGAACTCATGGTGATCCTCCTGCTTCAGCCTCCTGAGTGCTAGGCTTACAGGCCTGTGCCACAGTGCTTAGCTCCCATGCCATCTTATTTCATCCTCTCATCCCTGTCCTCTGGGAATTCTGTCCACCCCTGGATCCCAGCTCCCTAGGACATAAGCTGGTCTGAGCCAGATTTCTCCAAACAGCCCTAAGGGAGCCACATGCTTGCCCACTGGCCAGTATCTACCAGGAACCCTTGGGTGGGGCTGGCTGCCAGAGATAGCTTTCCAAACTCTCTCCTCCCTCCTATGGACTTAGCACATTAGAGTCTGTTTTATAAAAAAAAAAAAAAAAAGTGCTTTATGTCACATGTGAGCACCACAGCAGCCTCAAGAGGACGTGGATTTGCACATTGCAGAGCCCACTTCATAGAGAAAGAAAACAAGCTTCCAAAGACCTGGCGGTCTGGGTAAGGTTACACCCGCGCTGGGCGGAGCTGGCATTTGAACCCTGGTCTCTCGATTCCATGTCACAAATGGGAACGGGAATGCAGGTGTCAGTGGCCACAGAAGATGGCATTCCCAGCCCCTGCATGCTACTAGAAGATGGCATCTCAGACACATTGATTCAGTCAACAAATATTTGTTGGACACAAGCTGTGTGCCAAGCGCAAACCTTGGCCCTGGGTGTTCAACCATGAAGAAGCAGATCTAGTTCATGCTGACCCGCACCTGTGTTTGGTGGATGAGACAGACCTTGTGCAGAAAAGACTTCCCACCCTATAGGCAGCCTCCAGCCCATATGCCCTTGAAAAGCCCATGGCTCAGGGGCTGGCGATAGGGGCTCTGGTCCCTGTGTTGTCCCTCACTGTCCCTGTGGCATCCGGCAAGGTTTCCCACCTGTGAACTCGAAAGTGGCTCCTTACATGTTTCCTCGGGTTCCTGTCCAACTCCCATCTTCTGGGTCAAGTGGTTAATGATTTCTTGGCATGACTAATTACCCTGATTTAGTGTTTTCTTAAACCCAACTTTTCATAGGCACTGGGAACCGGAAATGGGGCTTCTGAGGCCACCCGAGCTGAGCCCCTCACTAAGCAAGAACCCCTTAGCCTCAGTCCCTCGGTGCTCCGAGAAAGTGACCATCATTGCTTGTGTGCTTCCGGAGATGGGGCACTCCCAGCTCCTGCACACTGCAGACCTCTCTCTGCGTAGTGGTGTGCTGGTAAATGTTTAACATCTGGCTCTCCAAAGTGGGGAGAACCTGATTGGGAGTATTTGCTGATTTCCATCGTGTAAATACTCCCACCACAGCCCATTTCAAGCTGCCAGTCTAACATCAGCCCTCTCACACTTCCTGAAAATTTGAGTCAGCTCTTAGGAGCCGGTCCAAGCAGGCTGCAACCCACTACTGCCCTGGCCCACAGAGAAGCCTCATCCGGCCTTACTTACTGGAAAGTTCTGACCAGTATGGAGTGCAACACCCGATTGGTCAGGCACTGAGGCCTGAGGGAGGACTGACCTCTGAGGGCCTTCAGATGTCCCTTTGTGATGGGATGGTCCTGGGCCCAGTGGACATGGCAGACCCACCCTCCCACTGTGCCTTTCTACCTCCTTTCCTCTTCTCTTCCCTTCTCTCCTAATTATGTATTGGCTTTAGTGACACTACAGTTTACTATGGCAACAGGGACCAAATCTCAGCTCCCAGCGCTCTCTCCCTGCCTGCACCTTCCAAGACAGAATCAGACACTGCTCCTCCCCAAGCCTGACCTGACCTGCACCCCTCTCCTTCCTGCAGCTGCAGGCTCCGCCTCCCGGAGCTTATCATTCACTTTAGCACTTATCACTTTCTACCTTGGATTACAGCTATTTGTGTACAGGCCTTATCTCCCTGCCAGACAGAGAGGCAGCGCTGGCTTGTTGAAAGAGCTTGGACTTTGGAGCCGCATGACCTGGCCCCCTGCACCCCAGCCCTGTAGGCACTGGGAGCTCACACTACCTTTGCGAATCTCAGTTTTCTTATCTGTGAAGTGGTACTGCTGGTAGCTCCTCCCAAGATGATTTTGGCCATTAAATGTGACTAGAAATGTTGAACTCCCTTTCCTGTTCCTGTGTGGACTCCACGCCCCTTGGGGACAGATAACCTCTTTGTAGGCTTCTGTAAAAACCGTAACAGTATTCATAGTGGCAAAAGTTTATGGCAATGCTATGTAGAGAGTGCTGTTCTAAAAACTTACATAGGATAACACTTTCCACCCTTGCAAAAATGGAGCTATGGTATTATTTCCATAGATAAATGGCAAGGTAGAGGGGATAAGTAGCAAGCCCAAGTGGGAGAGCTGAGATTCAAATACAGGGAAATTAGCTGCAGAGCCTTAGCTATTGGACTCCATGTCACGTGACTATGCTCTAAGGGCGTATGGTAGCTTGTGCAGTGGTAGAGGGGTTGTGGTCTTCGCTGTCCTGTTCCTCATCCTGACCCAAGGGATAGGGATGGGGAGATGCGTGAAACCCCTGGTCTGCCCTCTAGGACCTCCCAAAGTTGAAGTGGTTTATACCAAAGAACAGAATGTCTCCAGGTTCCTGGAGGCAGGGGACAGAGAGGCCATTTGTGGGAAGAGGTGGCATTTGTGGTTGGCCTTGACAAATGAGGGTTTGGAGCAGGGTGGACAGGGCAGAGAGAGCAACCTGAACAAAGCTGTTGAGGTAGGTGGGCCACATGAGAGCTGTCAGGGTGTCAGGCCAGGCCTGGTCACACCCTCTGGTGGGTGGCACGGACCAAAGGCTGGGCACTGGAGGAGGGGCCTGCTGGTTGACAGCCTGTGACCCAAGAATGGCTAGGTTGGGGGACCAGTTCAGGAGCTTTGGAAGCCAAAAGTCTGAGAGCTGGCTAGCCAGCTCCGGGGCCAGATTGTTCTCTGACCTGTCTTAGCCCCACAGACCTCATAGTCTTGGGTTCCTGAGTTCAGCTCTGTTGGTTGCATCTGTCCATTCTTCTGAGCCTTGGTTTCCTTTTCTACAGATCAGGCATGAAGAGGCAGTGAAGGGATGAATCTGAATCGGGGTTGTGAGAGGTTTGTGTCTGATGCTCCTGGGGCAGGAGGCGAGGTGGCGAGTGCTCCATGGGGAGATAGATAGAGGGGAGCTGAGAGGAGCCTCAGTTTCTTCCTCCGAGATGAGGTGCTCGCAGTGACGCTTCACTGCAACCCTGGGCATACGTGGAAGGCTCCGGCCAGTGAACACCAAGCCTGCCTAGCTGGTCCCTGTGACTTCAGCACCACACGCTGTTTTCCCAGCACTTCTGGGGTGGTCCAGCAACCTGGCATCCATAGGGACTGCTCTGGGCTGAACCCTAGCCTTCTGGCCACCTCATTTCGGCATAGCCCTGTCCCTTCCAGATACTGATAAATAGTCCTTGGAGAGCCCTCCTCATGCACCCAAGGCTGCTACACCTTCCACACTCATAGACACACCACCCCTAGGCGTATCCAGTGCCCACAGTCCACAGTCACATACACACACACACACACACACACACCCATGTATCCAAAGTGACTCTTAGGGACTGTGGGCTTCCAGTGCAGCCCCATGGCCCAGCGCCCAGGCTCCAGCCTCTGCACCATAGCACCAGCTCTGCGGTCGCCAGCCTTAGTCATTTGAGCCAGTGGCTTCACAAGCCCAGCATGGTGGCTCCGATGTGATGTTCCCAGCAGGTGCTACCCAAATCATTACGCCCCTCCGCCCTACCTCCTGGATAAGAAGTGGGCCTCAGGTGTGTGACTGGGGTTTAGGGATGGAAGATGACCCTTCCCCCAACTGAGGCAAGCTCTCTAGGCTTTGAAGGGACAGCAGGAAGGGGAGAGTGAATTAATCCCCGCCTCTCTCCCCCTCCAGGCTCACTATGATGCTAATTTTCTCTGCCTTTGATCCACACTCCCCTAGTCCGGCCCCTGATTCTGAGCTCAGGCGGCACTGAGCGTGGTCTGAGATTAGGGCTACCCTGGGTGAGGGCCCCGGGCAGATCCCCACATGCAGCAGATTGGGGTTTTGTCCCTGGGGAAGGGCCTGGGGGATTATAGCCCTGGTTACTGACGGGCATTCTCTCTCTCCTCCAGTCCCCTCTCCTTTCCTCCTGGGGGGCTCTGTTTCTCCATCATTGCAGAGCCCAAGTGAGAGACACCAGGAAAGGACTCCAGAAACTCTGGCCAAGGCTAGTGGAACCAGGGCTCTGGTTTAGTCTTCCAGCCTCCAATCCTGTCGTTTCCACAGAGGACTTCTGTTCCCTGATCTTTTCCTTTCTTTTTGTACTTTGTTCTTTTGAGGTGTTTGGTTTTTTGAGACAGTGTCTGTCTAGGTAGTTTAGGGTTGGTCTTGAACTAACTATGTAGCCCAAACCAACCTTGAACTAGTGGAGATCCTTCTGCCTCAGCCTCATGAGTGCTGGCATTATAGGCACGCACCACCGTGCCTAATCTCTTCAGTGGTTTTTTTGTTGTTGTGTTTAAACCAGTTCACTGAGGATTTACTATGCCGGGGACTGCCTGAATGTGTGTGGCCTTGTACAGTCCTCACAACGACTGCGATGAGTCCTACTTTACAGGTGGGCAAACTATCCTATCCTACTCTATAACAGATGGCAAAGTCTGATCAAACCCTGGACACCAGCTAACTGGAGTCCCTTGCTATATAGAGAAAACAGGGAAAGGGCCAAACTCAAAGACGTACAGAGGGTTAGCTGGCATCCATCCCTTCCCTACCTATCTACAGCCAGCCTTGTTCTGGAAATGACTGGAGTATTCCGTGGACCCCACAGAGTTGACCCACGAATCCAGGGTCCCCCTTTGAGCAGGGGATGGGACTTCTGTGAAAACGCTAAGTTCGGGTAATCATGGAGGCATCTAGGCCAAGCTGGCCTTGGAACAGCCTGTAAACTTGGGCATAAACACAATTAAACTTTTTATTACATTCTATTTCATACATATAAAAAAGACTATTTGAGAGCTATGAAACGTATCACAAAGAAGGTTCATGACCGCTCTGCATCAGAACTGGATTATTGTGGACACCAAGGAAGATCCACCTCCTCCAGGCCCCACTTCCTACGGGGAACCTCTACCCAAATTTTGTTAAATCGCTCTCGTCCTCTTTTTAACACTAGTTTTAGCACAGGTGTGGCTGCCCTTTTGAGACCTTGCATCTATTCTGCATTCCCGGAAGTGCCTTCTCTAAAGGGACAGGGGAAGAGTGAGGATCAACCTGCACCCCAGCCCCGTGTGTCCCTTCCTCCAGTGCCACTCAGTACCCAGCTTAGCCTCCTTGCTCTAGCTAATGCTCTGAAACAGGACACTTCTTCCTGACGAAGCCAGTAGGAGCAGGACAGCTGGGCTGTCCCTGAGCAAGGCAGGTGACTGAGCATTTGCATAAACAGGTGCGGCCACCTGAGGGCCCTCCTCACCTGGCTCCTCTGGAACAGACCCTTTCCAGCAGCAGCCCCGAGGGTTCATTTCGGGGAGGCTTTCCCTGTTGGATCTGCTATAGTCCTTGGGCAGCCTTCTCTCAGCTCTTGTTCTGGGGTAGTGGTACTGGGAGCCAGTACGATCCCAGATGCAGCAGAGCTTCAGACCCATAGCTGGTGCTTGCAGAGGGCCAGGGCGGAATCCGAGTCTGGGCAGCCCTGGGTTCACTCTTTACCCATCTGCCATGTTTATGTGTGAATGCAAGACACTTGTGCAAGTTGTTCAGTGCAAGTGCCTGTGAGTGTGTGTGACTGTGGGAATGCACATGTTCATACACATGCTCACACTCACGAGTGCATGGCATTGCTCCACACCCACCGGCCCTGTGGACCGTGCAGGGGCACTTCCTTGCTTTGTTTTGGGCTCCCTATCCCAGAGAGGTTTGTTTTCTCTATGGGGAAATCACACTTTTGGGGTACCTGCTGAGTGCAAGGCCTGGAGGGTTAGGGCAGAGCGCCGTGGGGAGCCCTCCCACTCCATCTCCTCATCTCATTATCTCTGCAGTCAAGTACCACTGCCCCCACTTCCCAGAGGAGGACCCTGAGGTCCCGAGGCCAGAGAGGCAGCTGTGGAGCCAGTGGTAGGGATGGGACAGTGAGACCAGCATCCCTGAGGAACCCCAAATCCTCTCCCAGGCCTTTTCTTCAAACTGTACCTGGAGAATATTCCCCTGGGCGCCTGGAAGAGGGCACCACAGCTGCAGGGAGCAGAAGGAGTTCAGGGCAGCTGGGATCTGAGTGGAGCTTGGCAGTGTGGGTCTACATTGGTGACCAACCACACCTGCCTGAGTGCATGTGTGCACACACGTGCTTGGGGGCCCAAGGAGTCACGAGAACAGTCTGGGGTCAAAGCAGAGCCTCTGCTGCCCAGCCTTGCTTTGCGCCATTACTGCAGCTGTCCCCAAAGGAGTCCTATGGCTGCTGGTCTTCTTGTCCCGCCGACCCCCAACCTAAGAGCAGGACCTAGCAGATTAGAGACTCAGCTGAATTTAGGTGACGCAAGGATCTCCCTCCTCCTTCTGTCCTTCGGGTGGCAGTGAAGTGGGATACTATCTAATGTGAACAGAGAGACAGCAGATTCCCCATCTATCTGCCTAGCACCCAGACACCACCCAGAAGCCCAGTGAGGCCTCTTCCGGATGAGGCTGACCATGCAGCTTAGAAAGTGTGGTCTCTAGCTGTGGACTCTGACAGTGGACAGAACCCGAGAGTCTCGCTCCAGCTGCAGATTATGGACAGGTCATTTTGCCTAGATGAACCTGAGTCTCTAACCTGTACAGAGAGGATGGATGCTTTATGTTGCTGGAGATGGTGCCTCTGACTCAGGCCAAAGCCGGAAACAACAGTTGGGGTGGTCAATGCTGTGCTCATTGTTAGAAGCACCACACTTGGCCAAGGCCTGTGGTGTCCAGCACTCCACCCCACCCCAGGAAGTAGGACATGGGCCTGCCTTGCACCCCAGGAGAGCATCCATTCCGGTTCTGGTACTGCCTTCCCAGCTAGGTGGCCTCAGTCCCAAGAGTCATATGAGGTGAAGATGACCCAGGAGACATCAGAAAGGGCCTGTAGGTCACAGTGCCACACCTTTTGAGTTGCTGAAGGTCAGCGTGGGCGACAAATGCCCATGGATACTCTGTGGGTCTCTTCCTTAGGTGCCTAGCACGTGGTCTCCAGTTGGGCTGAGGGCTGAGTGTCATTCATGGAAGAGAGCCGTGTTTGTTGGGGGGCCCTCTCCTGAGCCTCATGTCACCTCCCCACCGCCCCAAGCTGCCACACTGGATGGCTCCCCTAGAGTCTGGGGCTGCTCAGAAGCTGAGGAGTTGCCCCTGGAGGGGCAAAGTTGACCTAGTTCAAAGCCTTTCTCCTTGCCCTTAATTACTCTTACTCACCCATGGGTGGAATTGCCAGTGGGAGCTCAAGAGAGCCACCCGTGGTGCTGCTGGGGACCAGGTTCCCCTGCTGTCTTTTGTGTGGCAGCCGCCAGCTCCACGGTGGCAGCTAGTTTGGGTTTCTGATTTTAATGATTTCCTGAATTCATTCCGTTTCCTACCTCAGGGAAAGGAGGAGAGGTGATCCTCTTGGAAATTCACATAATTGCTTTTATTTGATTTTTATTAAAATGCATTCAGGAATAATGTGATTGCCCCCTTTATTACGTTGTTCATCAATCTGGCATGGGAATCAGCTAAGAAAAACGCGGTGGGTGCAGGAGCCTGGCGTGTGGCAGGGGTGGGCACCCTGTGGCTGGCTCAGGGGCTCTCTTGCCTTGCCCTGGGGGAGCAACAGCCTGATGATGAGCCCCTGCTGCCCCGTCTGGGAGGAGGGTGCACTTAGGGATGCTGTGAGCTCATTCCTGCTGCCTCCCGCCCCAGCCTAGCCCACCTCCATGGCCATCTGGCCTCCCAGTCTCCTTGGCCCCTGCTCCCGTCTGCATCCCGTTGCCTGCACTTTGATGACCTCACTGCCTTCAAACTCCAGACCCTCGGCCCTCTTTCCCACCACCCGCCTGCTCAGAAGTCTCAGTGGCTCCCAGAGGCTCCTTTCCTGCCTGGAATTTTACATGGATTCCAGACATCTGCTCAGACCTGAACATGGGCCTTGCTTCATTTCACCAGGTAGGACACCGAGCAAGTCACTTCGTTTTTCCCAGCCTCAATTTGTTGATGACAGCAAGGAGAACAGGAAATCGGTCCACAGGGTCAGAGGGAGAAGCGCGCACAGGCTCAGGGGCTGCACCGTGTGGAGATGGTGGGGCCATGGCCCTGCCCGGACAAGGCTGTGGGGGCTGAGCAGGGCGCACATCTGGCCCTGGCCACTGCAGAGGCCACAGGTTGGTTACAATGGCCCACTGTGATGGGGACAATTGTCCTCCTAGCACTTCTGCCCCATTCCCTGTCGCCCTGCCTCACCTCCCTCCCAGTGGTGTCACCCACTTCTTGCTACCCTCTCTCACGATTGGCACTTTCTAGACGAAGGGTACAGACGTGTCTGTTGGACTTCCTGGAAACTCCTAGGGTGTTCGGGAGACTCCCTGACCCTGGTAGGTGAAGTACTTTGAAAGGGCACTGTTTAGCACGTGGGCACCACCAGAAGCCCTTGCACCCGCGGTGTGGGCGGCCCCATGAACATCAAGGCATGTGACCCTGGTTCTAGGGTATTCTAGGGTGGTCCGGCCCTGCAGGGGTGCTGCCCAGGAAGTCAGCCTGGGGCAAGTACCAACTTTCAGAGTCTCTCTGGGGGCTTTAGCAATTTTTGTATGCGTATACGTTTGCAATGCATAATGCATACATTCAATGTGCATATACATATTGCATCTTAGACCTTTTTATTTTCCACTCCTCCCTCCCTCCATCCCTGAATCCCCTTCCCATCTGTAAAAGGTCTACCTCTATGTTTCCTATCATCTTTTGTTTTGCTCTTTACATTATTTATAATTTGGGTTTCTCAGAAGAGAGAAATCATGTGATAGTTAACCTTCTGGACCTGATTTATTTTGCTTAGCATTATGGTCTCAAGGTGCATCCATTTCCCTGCAAATGGAAAGTTCAGCCCTTGGGTTCTCGAGAGCTATACCATCTAGCCTGGCCCTCGGGACAGGGCTTGGGGGCCCCACTCCACCTTCTGACCTCCTAGCCTTGCCAGTCTTGCTTTTTTCTGTTTATCAGACTCAAATCCTCTGTCTCTGCCCAGGACCTGTGCCTATTCCCCTTCCGAGTATCTGCTGGCCGCAGGTCCTTCTCAATCCCTTCGCAGAGTGACCTGCAAAGAAGCAGAGCCTAGAGCAGGTGACCAGGAACCAGCGTGTCCCCAGAAAGTGGCTCATGGAGCCTGAACCCTGGGGGCTATGTGCTCAGGCAGAGTGTGTGCCACCCTGGGCACCTCTGATCTCTGGCCTCCGGGTCTTCATCGTATCTGTGCCCAGGCGCTCAGTGGCACTCTTAGCATATCTCAGTTTCTCTCCTGGAAGCTGCTGCCTTAGCCTGGCTCCTCCCACCCCATGTCCGCCCTTTCATCTCTGAAGCAAGCGCAGTGCACAGGAGAGTTTGTTTCTGATGCTTTAAGAAAGCCTCCTTCTTGGAAGCGGTGCGGGGCTGTCAGCTGGGCCTGCAAAGCCCCACAGGGTGCGGTGTGTGCATCAGCTGGGGCTGGGATGGGGGCAAGATTTGGGGCTATGGGAGGCTGCACCCACAAGCTCAGCTGCTGGTTCCCATGCAAAGGTTCAAGCGTGCAGGTAATAAGGTTGTGCACAGCTGCAGTTAGGCTTCACAGGATCCATTCACAGCCCTGGGTAAGCCCTTGAGGTGAGGGCTTTCCTGGCCATTTCCCACGGCCAGCAGCGGGAGGGTAGTGGAGCTGAGGGCAGAGCTTTGAATGTGTGATCTGGGTCCTGCCCATGGCATGGTGCTGCCTTCAAAAATCACCACCCCGCTCCTTCCTCCTTGCCTGCAGCTCTCCCTAGATGTACAAGCGTTCCCCAGGCAAGCAGCACAGCACAGTGTCGCTCTGGGCCCGGGCTCCTCTGTGGACAGACCAGGAGTTCCGTGAGCTGAATGAGAGTTCTAAATCTTCATGCTGTGTGGCCATGGGTAAGTCACTGTGGCCTCTCTGATCTTAACTCTCAAATGAGAAACTCAGGAATTCCCAAGACCTGGTGGATTCTATTAATCGAGGAGGCAGGGGGTTGGGACCCTCTGTGTGTTTAACAAATATCTCAGGAAGCTTCAGTTGTCAGCCAGATGGAGGAAGAACCAGGCTGAGGTGATAGGGAAGGAGGGGAGGGAGAGAGTGGTATGGTTGGGGTTGTGTTCCAAAAAGCTCTTTGGGCAGCAGAGTGGAGGACCGAAGGGGAGAGGTCAAGGCTTAAATAAATAAAGGATCTTCTCATCTGGAGCAAGAATGACAGAGGTCAGGCTGCCCAGGACAGGGACAGGGACCCAGCGTGGCCTCCTCCAGGGGTTGGGGGCATTTGCACATACACAGTAGATATCTTCGGGTGGGACCCAAGTCTAAACACAGTGGTTTTATGTTTCCTGTACACCTTATACGCATAACCTGAAGATGATTTCATGCAGTGCTGTTAATAATTTTGCACGTGAAACAAAGGTTCAAGATGGGGTATTTTCTGCTTGGGATGTCACACTGGCACCCAGGTAGTTTCAGATTTTGAAATGTTTTGAATTTTGAAGTTTTGGATTAGAGATGCTGAATATACACTGGCTATGGTGCTGACGGTGGGCCTTTGCAATTCTTTCCTCTGGGGCTGTCACAGAAATGTCCCCAGCCTAGGGCTTCCTCATCACGGAGGTGGGACAGGATGCCCCTGGGGCGTGAGGCCTGGGGAGTTTTTGTGGTTGGGCATGCAGGAGGGACAGAGGACAGCACTGGAGGCCTGTTCAAAGACTCCAGCCTGAGCCTGCTACCACCTTGAGCCAGGTCTGGAAGGCAGTCTGATGCTTGGCTCCAGTCTAAATCAGGAAAGCAGCATCCCACAAGACACTGAGGCCACGAAATCCTGGACCATGAGGGCCTCAGCCATAGCCAATGCAGACTGGACACTGAAGCCCAGGCCCTGCTTCCTGGGCACCAGGAAGTCCCAGTCTGCCTACGTGAGCTGGGAAGTGGACACCTCACAGTAACACAGGTGGGTGGGTGGCCAGAAGCCTCTTTCTTTCTTTCTTTCTTTCTTTCTTTCTTTCTTTCTTTCTTTCTTTCTTTCTTTCCTTCCTTCCTTCCTTCTTTTTTTCCTCTTTTTTTTCTTTCTTTTTTCCCTTCTTTCTTTCTCTTTTTCTTTCTTCTCTTTCCTCTCTTTCTTGCTTCCTGTCTGTCTCTGTTTTTGAGACAGGGTCTTGTTAGTAGTTTAGCCTGGCCTTGAACTCATTATAAAGCCCAGGCTGGTTTCTATCTTATGAGGATCCTCCTATCTCGGCCTCCTGAGGATCGTAAGTGTGCACTACCATGCCTGGCCAGAAAGTACTTTGTTAAAAGAAAAATCAAGAATGCGAAAGGAAGGAAGGAAGGAAGGAAGGAAGAAAGGAAAGGAAAGGAAAGGAAAGGAAAGAAAACAGAAAAGAAAAGAAAAGAAAAGAAAAGAAAAGAAAAGAAAAGAAAAGAAGAAAAAAAAAGAAGAATCAAGAATGTGATATTTTAGGTTGGGGATATAGCTCTGTGGGAGAGTACTTGTCTAATAAATGCAAGGAACTGGCTTCTACCCCAGCACTGCAAAAAGAAAAGAAAAAAAATGTGATATTTTGTACACCTATGCATTTTGGTATAGCATCACGTCTAGTAATAGTACCATTAGCCTGGGAGGCTGAGGCAGGAGCCTTACAAAATCAACCCCAGCCTGAGTAATTAGTGATTTAGTAAGACCTTGTCTCAAAATAAAAAATGTTTAAAAGGACTGGGGAGAGCCAAGTATGGTGGTACACACCTTTAATCCCAGCATATAGGAGGCTGAGGCAGGAGGATTGCTGTGAGTTCAAAGCCAACCTGGGCTACAAAATGAGCTCAAGTCCAGCTTGCTATGGCAAGACCCTACCTCAAAAAGATAAATAAATAAATAATAGGGTTTGGGATATAGGTCAGTATGAAGATCCTGGGTATTCAATCTTTACTGCAGAAACATATAAAAATAAAAGATTTTAGTTTATTTTCATGTATCCCTAGTCCAAAGTTCTTTCTTCACACGGATCTGAGTTTTAGATCTCTCTCTGAAGAATTTCTGTTAACATATCTTGCAAGAAAGTTCTGTTGGAGACAAACTCCCTCAATTTTTGTTTATCTGAGAAAACCTTTACTTCTCATTTACTTCTGAAGGATAATTTGTCAGGCTACAGAATCCTAGGTTGATGCTTTCTCTCTCAGCACTTTAAATATTCCATCCCACTCTTTTTGCCTGAATGATTTCAGAAAAACGTAGTGTCATTCTGACCCTAGCTTATACATCATAATTTTCTTGTGCTTCTCACTTATTTCAGGACTTTTATCTTTTATTTTTGTGCAGTTTGAAAGTGGCGAAGTAGTTTTTTGGATTTTTTTCTATGTGCTGACCTTTGAGCTTCCCGGATCTGTGTTCGGTATTGTACATTAATTCTGCTGCAATTCTCAGCCATTATTGCTTCAAATATTACTTTTGTTTTTCTCGCTTTCCTCATCTTCTGATGTCCCCATTGTATGTGTATTGTCCCTTTTGTAATCCTGCAATCCAGGCATATTCTATTCTCTTTCTGTCCATCTTTTTCTTCTTTGCTTTCAGTTTTGGAAGCTTCTACCATTTTTAGCATTTCTTTTTGATTCATTATTAGAATTCCCACCTCTGATTAGATCTGTTCCTGCTTTCTTACAGCCCTTAGTATAGTAACCACAGCTACTTGCAATCCACGGTCTGACAATGCCAACAACCGTGCCACATCTGAATCTGATTCTGATGCTGTCTCTTCAAACCGTTTTATCTTTTTAAAATGTTTTGCAAGGTTTTTGCCGAAAGTTAAACTTGATGTATTGGGTGAAAGGAACCTGGTACAGGTGCCTGCAGTAGTTGTCACTCCTGGGCACATTCTCTGGTGCATTGTGAAATTCGGTATCCATTTGTGTCTGTAACGGGGCTGGGGGGAAGTGCAGTGCTCTAATGGATCTAAGAAGAGATGCTGGTTTTCAGTTTGTCCATCTTCTGTCTTATTTTGAGAACACGACTGACAACTTCCAAACTTCTTATGTGCTAGAATGGAAACTGGAAGTCTGGTATCCATTTGCTTTAACATTTCTTGCAAGTATAATCCTTTATTCACCAAACAACCTTGACACTTTTGTAAAAATCAACCACATAGGGGTGTGTGTGTGTGTGTGTGTGTGTATAACTATTGTGGGACTTTATTCTATTCCATTGATCCCATATTTTTGCTGTCATGCCCTACTGATTACTGTTAGCTGTATAGCAAGTCTTGAAATCAAGCATTATAAATCCTCCAATTCTGTTCTTTTTTTTCCCTACCATTTTGGATATTCTAGGAAATCCTGTTCATTTTCATATAAACTCCAGAGTCAGCTTATCAATTTCTGTTTTTAAAAATGTCTGCTATCCCTTTTCCTCTTCCTCTTTTCTAATAATAGTGTCCTGTGTTTCTGTCATCTCTTTTAGGCTTCACGTATTAGAGAGAACATGTGCTATTTGTGTGAGTCTGGGTTATTTTGCTCAACATGATGAGGAAGTATAAGGTTGAGTAGTAAGAGTCATGGATATATCAAAATACATTATACATGTTGCCACCCTCAAATATAAAACTAAAGGAAGGGGAGGGTAAGGGGTGATGGGGAAGTGATTAAAATGTTGTATGTGGGATGGGGATTCAGCTCAGTGGCATAAGCACCTGCCTTGCAAGTGCACAGTTGTGAGCTCGATCCCCAGTACCAAAAAAAAAATGTTGTATGCATGTACAAATCTATCAGAATGAAACCCATTAATATGCACTAATGATAAATGCGGAAATGTACGGGGGATGTTTCATTGACTTATAGTTTTCTGGTAATGTTTGTCTGAAGTTGGTATCAGAGTATGGCTGACCCTGAGAATCAGGAAGCACCCTACCTCCTCTGTGGTTTGAACGAGTTCATATTTGGGATTATTACTTAAATGTTTGACAAAATCCACTATGAAGACTTACAGGCCCTGAGTCTCTTTTGTGGGGAGATTTGAGGAGTTCAATTTTTGTGATAGACTTGGTACTATTTATATTTTCTTTTTCTTGTGTTGATTCTTGTATTTTGTGTTTTTCAAGGTAATTGTCTTTATTTATGGTGCCAAAGTTACTATCTTTTAGTTGTTCATAACATTCTATCAGTATCCTTTTTAACAGCTATAAGATCTGTAGTAATGAACTCACTTTGATTCCTGATATCAGAAAATGTGCGATCTGTTTCTTTTTTCTTGATCAGTCTGGCAAGAGGCTCATTGATTTTTACTGACTTTTTAAAAGCATAAGCTTTTGGTTTCACTGAATTTCTTTAGTCCAATGTATGCCCATTTTCTAGTCCATTGATTTCTATTCTTTATTGTTTCCATCCTTCTACTTAGGTTTTAATTTGGCTTTCCTCTTTCAAACTTCCTTAGGTGAATCAATGTTAATTCGAGAGTTCCCAAGTCTACCTCCAAGTTCAGTGGATTCCTGGGAAGACTGACAGGATCCAGCCTGTGTCCATACTCATCGTTAAGATTCACTACAGCAAAAGATACAAAGCAACACCACAAAGGGAAAAGGAACATGGGGTGAAGTTTGAAGGGAACCATACACAAGCTCCAAGAATCTGCTGGTGTGGAATCACACAGGATGCTGTATCTCTGTGCATTGTTCTAGCAACCAGCTGTGAGAACCCATATGTGATCTGTCTGCCAGGGAAGTTGACCAGAGGCTCCGCACTTAGGGTTGTCTGGGGGGACCCCACATAGGATCTGCTATGTGGCATATACCAGTATTCTACATTCCCAATGGATAGACAGTGTTCTGCACAAACCATCTTGTTTCCAAGAGCAGTCCAGCCACAGCCAGCCAGTTTTTTTTCTGGAACCAGGAAATGAACTGAGGATCTCACACTTGCCAGGCAGGTGCCACGCTGCTGAGCTGTATCACCAGCCCTCAATCGGTCATGTTTATCAGGAAGTGACCGGTGCTGAAATTGAAGGTGGCGGGTGCTATCCAAGGCCCAACCCTGTAAGCAGGGCTTTCTGTGGATTTCAGTCTCAGCGCTGCTCTGCTAACCCTTTTTTGCATGCATCTCTCAAATTTTTCATTCTATTAACATGAAGACTTAACACTATGTATTTCCACCAGCCACTCTTCTAGCTGCCTCTCCTAAATATAGACAGTTTTTATCTTTGTTTTCATTCACTTCAAAACATTTTCTGATTTCTCTCATGATTTCTGTTGTTCTGTCTTCAAGTTCCTGCATCTTTTTGTTTGCAGCTTGTTATCTGCTACTCATTTCTTCTTGTGAAATTTCCATTTCATGTATTATATTTTTCTGCTCTAGAAGCTTTGTTTCTTTGTTATGATTCCTATTTATATCTTCATTATCTTTTGTAATTTTAAGTTTTACTAATGCATCTTTGCAGTACATAATGATTAGGTTCATCATGGGAAGCTGGTAAATGTACATGACACATTTTATTTCTTTTTACTTCCTCTTCTACTCCTTTCCCTTCCCTCTTCATTATCTTCACATTTGCTCTTAAAATCTTTAATTTTTTGTAGTAACCAATTTAATGTATTTGTTAACTTGTTACAACATTTTAGTATATTTGTTAACTCCATGATTTCTGGCTTTTAGGTCTGCTTCTATTGAATCACTTTCCTTCTAGCCATGAGTTACATTGTCCTGCTGTCTTTCCTGTCTAGTAGTTTCTGTTTGGATGCTAGACATTGTGATATTGCATTGTCAAGTGCTTGGATTTATTTTCTTCCTTCAAAGAGTATGATGTTTCTCCAGCTGGCAGCTAGTTGACTTGTTGGTCAAGTTACTGCTTTTCAGGCTAATTTTAAAACATTATTAACATGATCAGTGAAGGTTCTCTGCTCTGACTGGTTGTGACTCCAGTCACACTCAGCTTTATCTGAGCATGACCAGTGTCCAGTGCTCTGGTCAGTTTTTCTCATTTTTCCCTGGCCACACTGAGTCTCACCCACAGCACATGCAGCTTATAATTCAGGTACAGGCTCGGGGGGCTCCCGTGGTATTTCGGGAGCTCTGTCTCAGCCAGCTCTCTTTGGTCTCTGCCCTCTACTTACTGTCTTTTCAGCCTCCATCTCATCACCTCACAGATTGCTATGTTCCATTTGGGTTCCACAGTCTGTTTAGTGGTCTGGAATGTGTGTCCAGCTGGAAAACTGAGGCAGTTGTGGAGCTTTCCTTCTGTCTTCCGTCCCTCAGGAACAAGCAACCTGCTCCTCTATGTGAAAACAGATGTTTCTTCTCTTCCTTTTCCACTTCTCCTTCCTCATCTTCCTCTTCACTTTGCCCTCCCCTTTCCTATCCTTCTCCTTCTCCTATTTCTCCCCATCCCCTTCTTCTTCCTTTTCCCCTTCCCTCTCTTCCTCCTCTTTCTTCTAATGTAGGGCTAGTTACTGTAGGTAAGAAGTGGACGTGACTGTCTCTTTTGGACTCCCACACCCATGTATGCGTTGAGCAGAAGTTAACAGAAAGAGACATGGATGAGAGCATCTTAGAAAAGGCCGCATAAGGGAAGGTTGTGTGTTCACAGCACATTCTGGATGGCAAATGTGATACACATGAAGGTTAGAGGTGAGCCAGGGTGGCAGGAGTAGTTAGGACTGTGTTAGCAAAGGAATGGTGGTCTGGGACCTCACACATCATCCTGCAGGTCTTAGGGAGACTATAACTAGCAATCTTTATTGTAACTATGATGACAGTAACATGTGACTGGTTAATTTCTGAGTCCCAGGCACAGCCCTCAGCTCTGTCTATAAATTTTCTCATTTATTTCTCTAGACAGCTCAGGACCACTGCAGTGTCACTAGGAATTGCCATGTGCTTTCTTCAACACTTTACATAAATTCTCTCACCCGATCTCATAATAACACTGTTACACGTATAGTTAGGTCTATTTTACAGATCGAGGAACTGAGGCACAGAGAGGGCAATGACTTATGGTCACACAGAGAATAAGTGATAGAAGTGACTTTCTTTTCTTCCTCAATACTTACTAGCATTGTTATAATAATGTTATTATACTACAAAGCTACTGCCTTCAGGCCACCCAATGTCTGGCTCTGTTACAATAGACCCCATGGAGGTCAGTGCCCGAGGCCATCATGCCTGGTGGATTTGGCATTGCTTGACAATCAGGCTAGATCCACAATGCTTATGAAGAGGTTCTCACATTGTTGGACACTCCTCTCATCAGAAGATGGCCTCTAATTCTAAAGGGTTGGCTTTAGTGACTGGCTCCTGGTGGCTAGAGGTGGCAGAAGTGATGCTGGATGACTTCTGAGATATCTAACAAGCATCTCAGCTCCCCCGACTTGTTCTCTTGGGACTCCAGCCTTGGAAGTCCTAATCTGTTTCCTGTTCCTGTAGGTCACCTCTTCTAGGACGTCATATGATGATTCCAGTAGGCAGTGGTGGTGTTTGACTCTTATTTAGTGTGTTGTTTTAGAAAGGCATCCACACTGCTCTGTGTAAGGAGTTTGCTCCTCTTCACATCTGAGTGATTTGATGATCCATTCGTTTGTCACTGGTTTGGCCACGGGGGCTGGAACATGACGAGCACTCCGTGAATGGGCACTGAATGGCTGAGGGGGTGAGTGGGGGCGGAGGTAGAGACCCCTCTATAGATCTGTCTGGACCTGGCTTTGAGGTGATAGGAGGAGGACGTGATGAGGAGGCAAGGTATGACAATCATCACCCCCTAATTCACAGGTGTGCGCTCTGCTGTGCTACACTGTGACTAACAGTTTCTGCCCACCCCGAGCTGTGCTCCCCTGAGAGGCTAGTTACTCATCAAAGAGTAATATCTGGGAGGTAAGTTCCCAGAGGAAGGAAGGGAAGGCAGCTGAGGATGGCTATGGGGACAGGTGAGGGTGGAGATGATGGGGACAGGTAAGCAGGCAGTGGGGCAGCCAGCAGGGCAGCTCCTCCAGGTGGGCTCAGCAGTTCTCCCTTTGGGATGCCAAGACCAAAAAATTTGGCATCTGCAGCCCATGGAGAAGAGAAGGGCATCCTGGCCTAGGAACCCCAGTGTGAAGACCCTTTTGGGGATGAGTCCAGTATGGGTGGAAAGCGGCCAGTTGGGCTAGAGGGTGTGGGGGGTGTCAGCACCTGGTGCTGGGCTCCTACTGGGAAGATAATTGAGAATTTGTTGAATGGCATATAAGTTGGAGGGTGATAGAATTAGGGTCTCACTACATCTCAGTGACAAAAGGGCTGAGAATATGTGTAAGGGTACAGAGGGTATGTTCCAAATACTCTAGCTGAGGGACAGCAGAGACCCAAAGAAGCAAAGGCAGTGGGAACAATAGATTTTAGACTGACTTAGAGGTTGCCCTGCCAGGATCTGGTGACTTGTCTAATGAGGGTAGGAGCGCGGGACTGGGGCTCCCCAGACTGGGGACCTGGAGAGCTGACTGATGGTGAGGTAAAGAGGAGCTGAGTAAGTGTGGAATCTGTGAGGCTAATGTGTCTACAGGACTCCACATAGAATGTGCATGGGACAGTTGAGTGGACTGGACGCAGACTTGGAAACATGGCACACAGTGGGTGGGTGGGCTTGCACGGAGGTGAGCCCAGAGGGTGGAGGATGCCAGTGCAAGATAGAGACCTGAGGTCTCAACAGTCCGTGGAAGGACAGATAAGCAGGGAATGGCATGGAAAGGCAGAGTAGGGGACCCAGAGATTGTGTCGGGAGCCAGGGGAATGTAGAAAGCAGAGTGGGCACTAGGAAGTGCTCCATGCAAGGGTCAAGTGAGTACCTCTGAAGGATGGCAGCTTCCTGGTGACCTTAGAGATGACCTGGTGACCTCTGGTGACCTTAGAGATGACCTGGTGACCTCTGGGAAGAGTGGCAGAGGAGACATGGTTTGGGACACAGCTCTCCTTTGCAGTGTGGTTGCCAACGGGGGTACAGGACACAGGGAGGCTCTGGATAGGGGAGGCTGGGTGGCAAAGCTGTCAGTAGAAGGGGACCTCCCAAGGGTCTGCTGCTGTGAGTCAAGCCCCCAAACCAGGGCCTTGTGGTGGCAGCCATTCATCACCACTCCCCTTTCCCGGATTGCCTGGGCTCAACTGTTACTTCTGCTTCATGCAGGACAGGCATCTGTGGGTTTAGCAGAGCATGGAGACAGCTCAGCTACATGGCTGGGGCTGATGTGGGTCACAGCTTAGAGCCTGGCTGAGACTGCTACCCAAGTGTGCTGTCCCTCCTCCAGTGACCCCTCCACTATGGTTGGGTCTCTTCTGACCACTGGGCTCCTTTTCCAGATGTTGCAAAGCAGATGTCTTAGGACTCAATGTTGGAAGTCACATGGTGACACTGCTGTCACATTCTATAGGGCAGTGCGGGTCACAGGCCAGCCCAGATTCAAGGGGTGGGCGTGAGACTGGACCCCATGTCTTGGGCAGAGGAGATGCAAAGCATTGAGCAGTCTTCAAGGAAGAGTGAAGCCTCTGAGAACTTAACAGAAGGATCCACCAAGACACGGCCCTGATAGGGCATAGGGCAGCTGTGCAGGGCATGGCTACAGGGAGAAGAGGTTTGGGATGGGGCTCCAGGAGGACAGGGTCAGCTCAGTATTATCAACAGGGTCTGGGCAGCTCAACCAACCACAAGAGGCCCAGTGATAGAAACTACTTGGAAGTCTGCCCTCCCTTTGTAGGTTGGTAGTGGGAGAGAGCAGCCAATAAAAGCATTTTATTGAGTGCTAATGTGCGGCCTTAATCAGTTCTGCCAAAGGCCCTGAGAGGTGAGTGTTGTGATGCCCCTTTTACAGGTGAAGCAATTGAGGTGCAGTGAATTTCTCTCCCTTTTCCCTCCCCACCTCTCCCCTCCCCTCCTCTCTTCTGTTTTTCTCTCCTCCTCCTCTCTCCCTCTCTCCCCTGTCTTCCAGTCTGCTCTCTGTGTCTCTGTCTCTCCTCTCTCTTCTCCCTGTCTCTCACCTCCCTGTCTCTCCCTGTCTCTCACCTTCTTTCTCTTTTTCTCCCTCCCTCCCCTGTATGAATGTGTGTACTGATTGTCTGCACACAAATGCTGTTTGCTCTCTTCTACCTCAGGAGGAGGGAGATGTCACAGAAACTCCAGAGAGGAGGGACACCATAATGGATGAGAATTTCACAGCCCTCTTCCCTCAGAAAAGTAGGGTCAGGGTGTGCCCAGGCAGAACAGAGCTTAGGACTGTGAGGTCCGTGCCCCTCAGCACAGAGGTGAGGAGGAAAGAAGAGATGAGGAGGAAGCCTGCAGCAACCATGGACTGGTGACCACCATTCCCACCATCCTAATCACGCTCGTGTGATATTAATAAAAATAATTTATGTCATGTGACTGCTTTTTAACTAGCTGCTTTCAAGACTTAAGCCTGGGATTATAAAAGGCATGCATTTATAAATTATTAGCACAGAGCTCATAAGCACATATACTTTGGGGAACACTTTGGTAGCACTTTAAATTAATTTATTGTCATTCATTCCAGCTGTCTGTGATGTAAACCTTCAGCTATAAATTTGTACCATCATCTGACACACCATTAACTAAGGTGCTGCCCGAGCCAGAGAACATAATAAAACATTTGAATACAATTTCTGTAGGGATGAATATCTCCCCTCTCCTCCCTCTCCTTCCCTTCTTCCCTCTCCACCCATGTCTTCCCTCTCCTTCTCCCCTCCCCTGACCTCTCTTTATGATGACAAGCAGAAAGGAGAGAAGGCAGGTGCTTGGGATTTGTTCCCCCATAGAGCTTAAGGGGCTTCATTCCATTGCATAGAGAGGCGTCAGCGGTCCAGAGAGGGCCTGGGTCTGTCTAAGAGTACACAGCCAGCAGAGACCATGCTACCCATCCTTCTCAAACACTTCAGGGGCAGGTAAACTGAGTCTATGCTTCAGGAACTTTGGCCTGGGCATAGTAGGCTCCACAACTCAATGGGAAGCTTGGAGCAAGGAATGAGATTTGAGAGATGTTTCTGGAGATGCAGTCAGAACTGAATTCTGAGGAATGCTGGGCAAAGGGAAGTAAAGAGTAGAGAGGGGCTCACTCCATGACCGATGCCGTTAAACAACAGAAAGGCAAAGAGTGACTGGTTGGGAGGGTTCATAGGGACAGAGCCCATGCACTGGAAATCAATCCTGGGGCACAGTTTAGAGGCCCACGAGGATAGGAGTGGTAATGATGGAGTTGGCATAATTTAGAGTTAGCTTTGGGGGATATGGATGGTACACTGGTTTCCTATAGACACTGGACCAATGACCACAAAAGATGGGACTTGGAAAAAAAAATGTTTACTTCTGTCTTAGTTACTTGTCTTTCATTTTTGAGAAAAAATACTTGACACTCAAAGTTCAAGAAGGAAAGATGTATATAGCTCACAGTTTGTGGAGGTTTCAGTCCATAATCAGTTGGCTCCAAGGCAGGGTGGTGCATACCATAAAGGCAACAGTTCATAGCAGTGGAAGACAGCAAAAGCAATGAGAGAGAGGGAGGGAGCAAGCCTCTTTATATGCAGGCTACCCACCCTAGGGCAGCCTAGAGCAGGTGCAGCACTTATACCCTTAACCCAAGCACCTTGAACTATCAATGAATCACATGCTCTAGATTCAGCTACCTCTGAAAAATCTCCATCTAAAACTATATGAGGCTTTAGGGGGACATCTAGACACAAACCATAACATTCCATCCCTGGGCCCCAAAGACTTATGGACATTCCTTTACACAAAAAGCATTTAGTCCAGCTCTAAGAGTTGCCACAGTCCTAACAGTGTCACATTGCTGAAAAGTTCAATTCTGAAATCTCCTCTGGAGTTAAGGCAAACTCTTAGCTATGAGCCCCTGTACAAATGAAAAGAAATATAAGCACTTCTATATTCAATGATACAATATAGACATTTCCATTCCAAAAGTTACAAACAGAGAGATACAAAGGAATGGGATCAAAGCAAGTTCAAAATCCAGCAGGGAAAACATGAAGTCATAGAGTTCCATGTGCAGCATCTGAGGCAATCTGTGGCAAGATGTGAGCTCCAAAGAGTTTGGGTGGCTCCAGCCCTACAGCCTTTACAGTGGTTGTAGCTCCCGTGGCTTCTTTCTTGGTCAGATCTGCTCCCTCTTTCCAGTTTTTCTGATAACCCACCTTCCTGGCTGCTTCTTCTGGGGTCTCCACTGAACCTTTGGCTTCACACTCCAGTTTCACACATTGCCTTCTTAAGGGCATGCTGCCTGACTTCCAAAGCCTTCTTCTGAAATATGGGTGGAAACTTTCCTGACCCCACAATTCTTTCATTCTGGATGCATTTAAAACCAGCTCTGTGAGTTGAGTGTGGTGGTGCATGTCTGTAATCCCAGCACTTGGGAAGCTGAGGCAGGAGAATTTTTGCAAGTTTGAGACCAACCTGGGCTACAAAGTCAGTTCCAGGCCAGCCTGAATTGCAGAGCAAGACTGTCTCAAAAAGACAATAAATAAAATACAAAAAAAAGAGCTCCACATGGATGATGCCAGGATCTGCTGCCTGCAAGCACAGTAGCCAGGCTTCTCTCTCTCTTGGTTGTTGGGACCAAGTGCCTGATCACTGAGCACTCTGAATCTAATTATGAGGAACAAATTCTCTATGCTGCAGCCATTGTGGAACACGGTGCTCTTGGGATCTCTTCTCAAAGCAAAGTCTTTCGCTTTTGCAACTTTGATACTGCAAAGGGTGAAGTCTTGCTGCCTCTGGTGATGCCCTCAGACTATCTTTTCTATTCTCCTGTTCCTTCGCAGCAATCAAACTTTCCTTTGCTCTATCTTTGCAGTCCACAGCTTTATTGTCTTCCTTTCTCACCAAACTCACACTGTTTGAAATCATTCTGCTGTGCTCTTTCCTCTTGATTCTCAATACAGATTTAGGCAAAAGCCTCCAACAGTAGCCATACCACTCCTTCAACATTCAATTGCCTTGAAATTTCTTCTACAGGAGTAGTCCACTGCCCTGCATCTCAGTCTCAAGCAAAGTATCTGGACACAAATAAAATACAGACAAACTTTCTGCCAAGCCATAATACACATTATCTGAAGCCCTTATTCCCAGCAGAAATCTCCAGAGCCTGGTCTTTACTGTTTTTCTGATCTTCTGAGCTCTGATCAGAATCTCCCATACAGAAGAACCTAAGGCATTATATCTCTACTTTTTCAGCTGGGATCTCCAAATCATTCCAAACACTGCCCATAAACCATTCCCAAAGGCTCCTGAACCACATGGTCAAGTATATTCCCAGCAACGACCCCACTTCTCTGGTACCAAATTTATTGTAGTCAAGGTCTTCAAGGGAATAGATTTAATACAAGGCACATAATTTATAGGATTATTTTATAACATTTACCCAAAGAGTTAAATGCAGAAGTGCCAAAGATCTGTCACGCACTAGAGACCCAAAGGCCCAGCTGAGGGCCTGGATCCCACAATAATGTCCTGCATGGGGCCAACTGAAGACCTAGAGCCCATGACAATGTCCTCCATGAGTCCAAACGGAGGCCTAGAACCCACGGCAATGTCTCATGCAAGTCTGTACCAAAGATCTGTACTGAGAAGGCCCAAAAGTTAGTGGTGGAAGGTAGAAAGTCTGTGCCAGCATGGAGAAAGATCTGAGCTGACAGGCTGAGGGATCTACAATAGAGCTAGTAAGGAATGTTCAAGGTAAGAACCAGAGATCCCCCCAAAAGAACTGTAGCCATCCTCAGCAACAGCAAGGACCCGAGCTCCTCTGATGATGAGAACAACTGAATTCATATCAGGAAAACCGGCATGATGAGCTTCTCCAGGAGAATCAAGAGCAAAGAACACAGCAGAATGATTTAAAATGCAATGAGTTTCCCAGAAAGAAAGGTCTTAGTAAAGCTGTGGACTACAAAGATAAAGCAGGGGAGATCTTGGTCAGAATTCCAAAGTGGGTCCCATGAGGTTAAAATCAAGGTGTTGTCCAGGCTGTTTTCTTTCTGAAACTCTAGAAGAAAATCTGGTTCCTTGCTTTTTCCAGTGTCTGGAGGCTGCCACATTCCTCAACTGGATGTCCCTTTTCTTCCTTCGAAGCCAGCACTGTTAGACTGAGTCCCTCCCATGCTGCCACGTCTTGTGTATCCTGGGATGATGTTGGGCCCTCACGATGGGACACTCTCTTCATGTCAAGGCCATCTGGCCTTCGTTCCCCTTTCCCCATAACCTAACACTTCCTGGATTTCAGGGAGGGAAGGGTCCCTGTCTGGGGCCATTATTCTGTCTACTGCAAACAAGGAATAGGGCCACTGAGGTCTTCCTCATAGAGAGATCTTGTTTAATCTGAAACCAGAGGACATTCAGATGCTGCCCTTAAGCAAGAGAATGTGCAAGGAAGAAGGAAGAGCAGCAAAAAGAACAAAGACAAAATGAAGGTGAAAAAGGAGGGGGAGGAGCAGGAGGAGGAGACAGGTGCTGGGGGTAGGATGGAAGCAGAGGAAAATGAGGCAGAAGTAGGTGGAGCAGGAGGAGGAGGAGAGGTGGGAAATCTGAATTATGCTTTACATATGTTTGGTGGCTTTGGCCCCACCCTCCACAAGGTCCAGCTACACTCCGGAATGTGTGAGCCCAAATTCCAGGCTGCGTGGACCAGCTCTGCAGCCAGCATCATGTTAGCTCATTCTGGCCTCAGTTGCTCTACTGGTAAAATGAGGTCTGCTGCCTCTTTGACCTGGATTTGCTACTACTCCATATATTGCCATTCTAGGGCAGGAGAACATGAGCGTAGCATGCTTGAGGCCAGGTGTTCTACCCCTGGCATAAAAAAAATCCTAATGATCAGTCCAGCTAAATGAGGCTGCAGGGGATGCCATGCTGGGGCCATGCCAGGGTGGTGAGGAAGTTCTAGAAGTGCTGCCTGGCAGATTGGGGCAGCCCTGTGGTCCTCCCCGCCCCCGAGACCAGCAGGGCATCGCTGCTTCATGAGGAGTGACTCAGGAGACTCCATTCTGGGAGGTGTGGCTATGTGACTGTGCTGAAGGACTGTGGCCCCTCCCCCTGGGATAGAGCCAGGGTTCCCCCATCCCACTTAGCCTGCTTGCCCTGGGCCCTAGCCCTGGGGGTGCTGTGGCAGCATGAAAGCAGCCCTGGGAGGAGCTGTGCGTTCTCCATTGGCTTTTTCCTCTCTTACCCTAAAGGCCAGGACTGTGACTGTCCATCTGTCCCCTTTCCTGGTGTCTCTGAGCTCTTACAGATGAGATGATTAGCTCAGATGGTGACAGTGCTTGTCCTGCAGGGCTGTTGACACGTAGGGTGGCACTTGCTCTAACTGTACATCAGCAGTGTCCAGCACACAACTGAAAATCTGCGGTGGGGAGCACTTCCTGTCACTGCTGTCCCTGGATGGTCCTGTCTGTCGGTTCCCCCCAACCTCCCCTGCTGGCAGCAGCCAGCACCCCTGGCCCCAAATAATGGCAGATCTGAGCTGTGACCTCCCCTTGGGGACTGGGCCTTTAAGATTCTTTCTTGCTGGCCTGGAGGGTGTCCTTAGAGGCCGCTAAGGCTGGATGCCCTGTGTTTATCAGCCTCTGGGGCTCTAGGAGTCACCCCCAGCTGACTACCCAGTAGGTGCTGGGTCATGAGCTGGGATGAGTGGGTGTGGGGAGGGGGGACACTCAGGAGTTAATTTGTTTGTCTGTCCATGTCCTCTAGAGACTAATGGTGTTGCTTCTCCCTGGCACATATTGCTGTGGCAGTATGGGTACCCCTGGCATTAGAGGGAGGGCTGAGGGCTGGGACAAGGGTGCCTGTGACCTTTGGCCTCAGAGCTCAGCCCTGGAATCTGCAGTATCCCCTCTGGCTGGTACTTGCGTCTCCTCTTATCTGCAGCCAGACCTTGGAGAGCCAAGGACCAGTTCTATTAATCAATTATCTGCTGCTGTGCAGAGAGCAGGGCTGCCTGGCCAGATAAAGTCCTGGGGGAGGGCAGGGATCTAGAGACGGGGTTCAGGAGGGGAACCTGACTGTCGTCCAGAGCAGGTACCTGTGCCATTCTCACACTCCAGTGTGCACGTCTCTGGGCACACACGTCACTTCTCCCCTGCACGGTCTCTTTTATCCTTGCCCTTTCATGTTTCTGCACCCTGTAGCAGCCCAGGCCCTGCACACAGCTCCCTCATACCCACACAGTCACGCACCTCTCTAGCACCTGCCCACCTTCCTGTGAACACCTGGCCCACGCCCTGACAGTCACACTTCCCTCCACACCCTCTGCACAGTCTCACCAGCACCCACTTCCTTCTTGTCCCCAAGGCAGAGAGCTTCCTTCTTGTCCCCAAGGCAGGAACCGTACCTGTGTGGATGGCCAGATGAGATTTCTGAGGACAGATGGACCATTGTCTGCGGGAGGCTGGTTCGGTTTGAATTTTTGGCATGCAACCAGGATGTCTGCGTTGCAGCCAGAGGTCTAAATTTCCTGGCCATATCGGACCCTGGATGAGTCCCTTTCCCGATTCAGGCCTCAGCTTCC
>PVJX010018970.1:0-35633 GCA_004027295.1 Dolichotis patagonum
ATGGCTTTATGTAGCAGCACAAGTGGCAGTTCAGTGGTGTGTGCAAGCTTTGATTTCATTTTGAATCAATGGAAGTTTTAAAAAATCTTACCTTATTCCTCTAAGGCCCATAAACCCTTTCATGGAGCTCAAGAGAATTGTTCACTCTAAGAGTTTAAAATTGCTTCCAAGTTACTATCATTCATTCAGGCTCGTGCTAGTCTTTAAAATTCTTATTGATTTTTAGAACAGTCCTTTAATTGATATCAAAAAGCAATTACATTTTCCAGGCTGTAAATCTGCTTCACTCCCAATATTAAATTCATCATCTCTGTAAATAATTTTTCCTTAGTATATATATATGTATTAAACAAACTATAAATAGCATCATTAGCATACCCACGGTTGCCTTAACAATCAGTGACCCTTGATTTTGATTTAGAAAAATTGATTCCTGGTGAAATTTTCTCTTAAGTGAAATTGCCGTTCCTAGTGAATGTCTGGGCAAATGAAAGCATTAAAGAGTCATTATCTTCCAGTTCCTCCTGGACTTCAATATCGCAGTTTTAAGCAGACATTTGCATAGATTCACCTGTTGCTTAGCAGACCTCGTAAAAATTATCGCTTTAACAGTTTGCATATTTGTTCCTGTTTTTTTGCTTATATTTGGTATTTTAAGAAAAGAGGCATCAATAGTGCATTCCCTTCTAAACACACATAAGGACACAGAGCCTTCATCTTGAAGTTCGGTGTCCAGTTATTATAGTTTGTGTCGCCTCAAAGCTTCATGCAGTCATAGGTGGGGATTTTTTAGAGATGGCTGAATATAGAGCAAGTGTCTGATGCATGGTACAATGCTAGGATTAAGGATGCTAGGGTTAAGGGTATGCAATTAAATAAATCAGCCCACTTTTTGGTTTGGTGCTGCCCTAATCCTAGTAGCCTAGATACAAGATAAAAGACAGAAAGACACCTTTCTTGTCCCTTGCTTGCTTTGCTACCTTATGCCCACCATGAACTCTTCTCCTCTGCAATCCCTGAATGCCATGCCACCCTACCTTGAAGTCAGCTAATTATGGACTGAAACCTCTACAAACTGTGAGCTAAATAAATTTTTCCTCCCTTAACTTGTGGGTGTTGAGTATTTTGTCTCAGCTATGAGAAAAGTAACTGAGACGCCAGCTATGAGAGGCCGAGCAGGGTGAGTGAGAAGAAAGAAAGCCTGTAGTTCCTATCAGAACTGTCCTCTGTGACTGAACGTGGTACATGGAGGAACTCACAACAGGACAAGGAACTGTTTATGATGTAAAATCAGGAGAAGAAATCCAGGATGATTCCTAAAGTATGATCAAAATAGCATAAATTATGTAGGCATGTGGATGAAGACTAGAAAAAAATAGGAAAATTGAGACAGTAAATTTCAGGTAATTAGATTATACATAAAATTTACTTTTCTTTCTTTTTCTCCTCCTTGCCTTTTTTCTTTCTTTCTTACCTTTTTTCTTTTCATTATTGTTATATTGTTATTTTTCTCAATAAATGAAAAAACAAGGAAAATGAGATGGGAGGGGAGAAGGAATATTTAAGTTAGACAAACTTGCTCTAAGCCTTGCTTAGAATTCCTTACCACCCTATGATTTGAAGGACTGTGATATGACAAAAAATCATGGGTTTTGTGCTAGACCCTAGAGAAAGCCCAGCTGTCTTCCACATTCTGAGAAACTGAGAGCAGTTTGGGAAGGGCCACAGCCCATGAGTGTCCTTGTGGACTGGAGGTAGCATCTCCAAGTTGCCCAGGATATGGATGACACTCTGAGCCTTGCTTGGCACATCTGTAAAAAAAGGGATATTTAATTTTATGCTTTGTATCCATGGAATTATATAATGGAAAAATACTTTTAGAATTATAAAATTATGGTCAAATCCTATTTTTAATAATGAAATGAGAACGGGTTTCAAAGGAAAAGGCAAAGTAGCTGCCTAGTGATTCCCCTGTCTGATAAGGGTACTTGAAAGTCTCACTTGCATCTCCCTGGGCCATGACACCTTGAAGACATTTTGACTTCTTTTATAAACATCTTCTCCAAGGACAAGAAGGAGGATGAATGATCATATTTGAGTCTTTACCCAGAAACACTTTGAGGAATATTTCTTTGTTCTGGAAACAAGGTCCTTTCGTGTTAAGAAGGTGGCATGAAGGTTTGAAGCTCTCCAAGAGCACATGAAGAACGGCGCTAAAGAGAAACCCAAGACAGTTGACAGTTTAGCCTAAGTGAGTTCCCCGTGCTGTCTTCCACGAAAATGTGTACAGTTGTGGTTTTGGAAGAAGAGAAGGAAAACTGGACTGAAGAAAGTGTTTAAGGGGATAATAGCAGAAAGTTTTTAAACATAGTTTCAGATGCAGGAAGTGCTATGAATTATAAGTACTATAAACTACAAAGAAAATCAGACCTAAGTACATCATAATGAAATCACAAATAAATGTGCAAATCATAATTTATTGATGAAGTTTGAAATATGTGTACGTTTATGTGGCCAACACCTATAAAAAGATGGGTGGCATTTCCACTACTCTTTCCAGCCCCTTGCTAGTCAATTTCCCACCCAGAGGCAGCCATTGTTCAATATCTAGAGCTTTAGGTTAGTTTTGCCTATTCTTAAACTACAGGTGAAGCATCCCTAACCCCAAAATCTAAAGTCTACTGTGCCACAAAATGTGGAACTTTCTGAGCGCCAATAAGAGAAAAACCCCACACCTAACTTCCCACAACAGGTCACAGTCAAAAATGCTGATGCATCAAAAAATTGTATAAAATTATCTTCAAGGGATGTATACAATATATGTATGAAACATAAGTGTATTTTCTTTTTAGATGTGGATCCCTTCACCAAGATATCTCATGATGCACATGCACATATTCTAAAAATTAAAAAAAATCCAATATCTGAAACACTTCTAGTGTCAAGTATTCTAGATAAGTGATACTAAATCTGTATTTTAAAGTGATATTGTACTATACGTGGTGTTTGTATATTTAGTGTTTGTTGTCTTTTCCTCAGTGTTTCTGAGATTCATCCAAGTATTTGTATGTTCTAGTAGTTTATATTTTTACTGCTTAGTAGTATTATATTGTTTATGCTATGATTTTTTGTTTGTTTGTTTATTTATTTTAAAGATATTAATACCAAGGAAAATAAAACAGAATAAAACCAATAAAAATACACTAGGGTAAGTGATACAGGGCTTCAAAATCTTACAAAATCAGCAACAGTTATCTTAATGCATTTTGTTGTCTTCAAAATAGCTGCAGATACTTTCGGACATATTACAAATTGAACAGAACAAATAGAGTAGAAACAGTAAAAACAAAACAATGAATGCAATAAAGGACTTCACAATAAGCTAATAGTAAATCCAAAATGGCTACCATAATATATCTTGCTATCTTTTAAATAGCTGATCATGATATCAATTAAACGTAATCAGACAAAACAAAAGAGACTAAAACCCAACCCAAGAAAACAATGAAAATGATATAGTTTCCAGGTGGGGGTCACCTCCTTGTGAGGCCTGATTCTCTCTCCATGCAGTCCTAGAAAGGTGCTGACTCAGAGAGAGAGGCTTGGGCTTGGCTCCATGGTTTATTTATTAATTTTCCTATTCATGATAAAGATTCCACATACTCCCAAAACAAGGAAACTTCTTTAGTCTGATAAAAGATTTTCACCAAAAATGCATTCCTAACATGTGACTCCTCATACTGATCCATAGGTTATGTTACCCAATTCCCCACGTCCTTCTTCTGGTCACCACAGGCTGCTCGAAAGGCTCATGTGAGAATCAGCAAGTGCCACTTCAGCAGGCTAGTATCAGTCGTCTTTTGCTACAGTAAAATTATGAAACACAACCATATCATCTCAGAATTTACCCCTCCACCTCTCTTCCTTTTGAGGTGTGTAACAGATAATAGCCTCATCTGTGACTAGTTAACAATCAAGTTCCAAGTTCTGAGTCATCCATGTGTTGATTTTAAAGTGAATTAACGAGAAGACCGCTTCAATGTTGCCAGGAACCATGAATTTCTATAGCAGCCTTCTTGGGCAAGGCCCACCCAGCTCTGTGCCATTCTCTCCACAGAAACCCTCCCCTCAGACTTCTAACCCTCACCCCTACCATAAATTGGAGTTGGCTAAACAGTGAACACCATCACCTTGCTTTGATCTATGAGCTGCTTGAATTTCACTTCATTACTTTGGGACCACAGTCAAAACTGAACTATAAAGATCCTCATTTTAATAAACTTTTATTAAACATTGTTAGAGCTGGATGACGGTGTAGATGATCACTTGATTACTTTTTATAACTTTTCTTCCTGTGATCAATATGCCTAATACAAATCTTTCTAAAGATGAAGCTTGATTAAGTGATCAAACAAGGCCTCTCCAGATTGGGAATTCTTCAGCAAAACACTGAAGAAATCAGAGAAAGAAAGCTTGTCACAGGGCCAGAGGACCACAAGTGCAATGAGTTCATCATGTTCCAGAAACAGAAAGATCTGGAGTATTGGAGTGAAGGTAGAATAAGAGTAGATGAGATCAGATCTAAAATTTCATTAAAGGAAAATAATATAACATGATCCTTACTTTCAAGAGATCCTCTGGCTACTGTGTAAAGACGCCTGTACTGGGATGAGTGTGGGTCCAGGGAGGAATTTGCAGTGGTCTACAGAAGAAATGACAGATGGCAGAGATTGCCCAGATCTTATTCTCTCTTGCATCACAAGAAGATAGATTTCCTAGTCTCTTTTACTATTAGATATGGCCATTGACTTTTTCCCCAGGGAAATACAGATAAAAAATGACGGATTTCACCTCTGGGACAAAATGGGTTGGAAGTGTCTTTCCTCATCTACTATAAACAGTGAATATTGAAAGAATTAAGGCACGGAAATGTTCTGAGTCCCTGAAGACCCCATAAGAGAAAAGCTTCTTGTGAATCCTGAACACCTATGTTGTTACACTCCAGAGTGAAGGGAAATCAGTGTTTATTGTTTTGTTTCTTTCTTTCTTTCTTTATTTCTTTTCTTTCTTTCTTTTTTCGGTACCAGGGATCGAACTCACAACCACACGCTTGCAAGGCAGGCGCTTATGCCTCTGAGCTAAATCCCCAACCCCAGTGTTTGTTATGTTAAGCCACTGAAATCAAAAGGATTGTTGCAGAAACTAGCATTCATCTAACTAGAGAAGGATGATACAGAGAGGTTGGGGGAGATGTGATCAAAGTTAGGATATGCAGCATTTGGAAGGTAAGTGCTGTCCTAAGACTCCCAGAGACTCTGCTAGGAAATGATACATTTTGGATCTACTCTTCACAAGAGCCCTGAAAAAACACATCTCACTTCTGATTTTAAAGTTGATAAAATGAGGCTCAGAGAAGTTAAATAACTTGCACAAGGTCATCTGGTTAATAAGTGAAAAAGCCAGGTTTAAAATTCCAGGACTGTTTATCTCTCCTGCTGTGCTAATGCCCAGTATCTTAAAGTAAGTGTTGCTTGTAAGGAGAAAATAAAATACAGCAACTAAGGTTATCCAGATAGCTAGCTGTTGTTATCATTACGGAAACAGAGACAAGACAAAAAGAGAAGTGACGTTCTTGTCTATCATATTCCAGGACGAAGCACATACACTGACCTCTGTTTGGAGCACTGCTGGGATTTAGGTGTAGATCATACATCCACTTTATGATGCAGACTGTGAACACTTCAGGGACTAGAGTTTGTTCATCTGAGTATCCTCAGACATGGGTGCAGTCCTTAGGTGCAGCCCAGGCTCATGGAATGGTACGGGTATGGGGTAAATGGGTGTCCAGTGTTGGCATACGCAGTGACGATGGAGGCCCTGAAGGGATCACAAGGGTGGGACTGTTTACAAAATGCTGAGCCTGTGCACATGACCTCTCACCAGGGTCTCAGTCAGGTGCAGCTCAGGCCTCCTTCCATGACCATGGTTCTGGGAGGTCAAAGCATGGGTCCTCCTGCTCCTTCTTGGGGGCTACATTCCTGAAAAAATGTGCATGATTATTCATTCTGACAATATTCTTTCTCTCGCTGAAATTCTTGTAAGTTTTATGCTTCCTTGAACTACACTCAGTTCCTCAACAGGGGTTCATAAAGCTGGTCCCGTTTCTTCTCTCTCTGACTTCTTACTTTGCAGGTGTGTTTCTTGTTGAAGAGAAGCAGAGGGCATCTGGCCATGCTGAGCTGAGTGATAGGCATGCCAGGCACTCACAAAGGCTACTGAGATTTATGGCCACCTCTCCTTGTTTGCATTTATATTGTGTGTTCCTGAAGAACAGACTCTTTCTTGTGAGGCGTGTGTTTCTAGGACAGAAGACAGAGGTGAGGAAAGGTCTGAGGAATTGTCTTGGACATAGACAGTTGCAAAAGTATCAGGGTGGGGTTAGAGTACTCAGTCTAGAAAACAACCACCTTACAAGTCAACAGAGAGTTTGATTCACCCTCTGAAGTAGGAGTTCATGAACTGTGTAATTGTGAGTGGAGTAATAACACCCACCTGTAAACTGTACTGTCCTAACAGTTAACTTCTCTCTCTCCACTCAGATCACATTCCCCTCCAGATGAAGTGTAACCTGTCTCCCACTGATTTAAGTTTGACCATGACATTTGCTTTGGGAAAGTCTCAGTGAAGATGTGATGTAAGTCATAGTTGGACAAAGTGTGAGACCCGGCTTTGCCTTCTGTCTTCCTGCTCTCTAGACCATTGAGAACCACATGTCCCAGAGAAAGCTACTACTTCATTCAGGATATAGGGAAAAGTTCATTTTTGGCCAAAAGAGCCCCCCAAAAGCTTCCTCATCCATAGATTTAATGTAATGCAAGGAATAGTGGTTGACTCTTACATGCACACAAATTCTTTGTGTGCATAATGAAAAATTTTCCAAATATTACTTTCTTGATCTAATTCTTAAGCCTGTGTGTATTGGTACAAATGCACATATGCAGATGCATATGTGTGCATGTATATGTATGCATGAATACACATGCATGCATATATGTGTATGTGTGTATGGGTGTAAAAGGAAGGGTTATAGCAGGATATCTTCAATTTCTTCACCATCAAGTACAGAGGCTTAGATTGGTAGTTTTAGAGGGTAAGTCCAGTATCACATAGAGTTCAATCTAGACTTCAGCATTGTAAACCCAAAATTTCTTCTTACCTTAGTTTCCTTCCTGTATCAAGCCTGGTCTGTGCTCTGGATTCCTTGGAGGTCCAGCTAACAAGCTAGATTCCCACCTCTTATCCCCAATCCATAATCTGAAGCCTTTTCCTACTAAGGGTGAGTCCTGGGCATTCATAGTTTTAAAAGATAATGAAAAACTCCTGGAAAGACTGATGTGTCAGTCAAAACACCCGTGACAGCCTCACCTCTGTTCCTCATTAGCTGTAACCCTAAGGCAAGACACTTAACCTTTTATCAAAAATTGTAATAAAAATATTTGAATTCCCTTCTTTCAGAGCTCTGGTAAGAACCAAATGAAGTAATTAATAGGCATGAATGTGCACCGCCTGTGGCAAAGTACAGCAAAAAAGGGGAGAAAATGTGTACATCTTGGTCCTTCAGAAGGCTGAGAAGCAATCACTGGTGATGCTCCCCTCAAGGTCATGCCCCAAGGTGACTCACTTTTGTGGTATTAGCAGCCAGAGCAGCAGCCTCACCAACATCACCAGACAGCCTTGTGTACAGCCTGACCCCTAGGATGGCTTCCAGCTGATTAGGGAGCAAAGCAGGCAGGATGAGTACCACGTCCAGAGGAATTATGTGGAAGGCAGAAAAAGAACCACAAACAGCATCCTGAATAATAGGTGTGAAAGTACCAGACCATCTCAGCAGGTTACAAAGCCATTAAACTGGACTGAAACGGTCTCATTGTTGTATTCCCTCTCTAACCACTTCAACATCTTCTCTGGGTTTAAAGAACCTCTCAGTCCAGGCATGGTGGGAGGGTACCTCCGTGCCCCTGGGACTAGGAGCAAATGTAAGCATCATGTAGTCCTCAACTCTAACTTTCTATGTAGGAAGGCTCAGACCTCAGTGGCGTGAAGGTCCATCCAGCTAACAAAATCTTATTTTTCCTAGTCAAGTGGACTGAACGCTTTATTCTGCTAATAAAGATACTCTATTTTGGGTCGTATTTCAAAGGCATACAACTACAGTATGTATAAGAAATGTGTGCATGTGTGTTTTGTGTGTGTGTGCAAGAGACAGAGAGTGTGTATGAGTGTGCACCTGTGTATGTAACTGTTTATGAGTAGCATGAGAGGGTATAAGTGTGTGTGTGCATATATACATCTGTACCTGTGGGTTAGGGGTGAACATGGGTCTGTGTGTGGTGGTGTGTGAGCATGTGTAGCATGTAAGCATGAGCGTTATGGGAAAAGCACAAATGACAGAGGACTTGAGGGCATGAGGTGCACCCTTTCCAGAGGGGCCACATCCTCCTCTGTGGATGGTACTAAAGAGGCACTGCCTGCCTCTTCTTTCTCAATATCTTTAGTCCTCCATCAAAGCAGTTTTCATGCAGTTATAACCTGAAGTAAAATCTCATTTTAATCCACGGTTTCATATTCTTTGCATTTCCTGTTCTCTCACACTTAAGCATTTTACTAAAATAATACAGATTGCTGTGACATTTGTCTTCTCCACTTTTTACTCTGTAGTGAACAATAAAAGGTTACAACCTCTGGGGGAAAAATAAATACTTCAGGAACTACAAAATTCGTTCCTCAGCAACCTGTACTCATGGGTCTGGGGAGAAAATGTAAAATTTTGACATATTTTCAAATTATTCTTTCTAACCTTACAAGCCTAAAATGGAAATGTTGGCAGGGCTCAGAAAATTAGTAACTTGGATATAGGAAAACTACCATGTAGCTCTACTTAACACATGCTCTGGCATATTTGAGCTGTATTTTAAATTTTGGAAAAGGCAAAAGAGTTTGGCTTCTTTAAGAAAAGGGCTGTGAGAAGAAGGTTGTACAATACTGCTCACCACAGGCTCTGAAGCGAGTCTTTAGTGTGTCTAAAGGGTCTATTCATCAGAAAAGACAGGGCAGAGGAGTGGCAGGAGCCAGGCAGGGGGCAGAGAGCTGAAACTTTCTGTGTCAGGGACTCAGTCCTCAGGTAACCACAACCTGATTGGAAGGGAACCAGACTGTGAGCTGCAGGAGCTTTTCATTTTCTTTGTGTTCTGACCGCAAAAAGAAAGGAAACAAAAAGTCAATGTGTTCTTCAAGGGGCTCAGAGAGGACAAAGAAGCAAAGTTCCCAAGCAAAAGCAGAGCCAAAAGGAACATGGGCCAGAGAGGTTCATGGACAGCAGAAGCTAGAGGGACTTTTTACA
The DNA here is from genome assembly GCA_004027295.1 of Dolichotis patagonum. Taxonomy (NCBI): domain Eukaryota; kingdom Metazoa; phylum Chordata; class Mammalia; order Rodentia; family Caviidae; genus Dolichotis; species Dolichotis patagonum. The sequence continues at coordinate 9,401 of PVJX010018970.1, forward strand.
TGATTCTTGGAGGATGAGAGGAAAACCTGAGGTCAAGCAGCAATTAATGGGGACTCACATTCAAAGGTAGCAACTCAAACTTCCCTGTTCGGTTTCCTTCCAAGCCTTATGAAAACTTACCTTGTTCAACTACCAAGGGGTAAAGTTAATTAATGCATATCATTATTCTTTAAAAAGATTTCTTTTTATAGACTGGATCATGATATCAGTGAGATATAAGCTACCTACACCTGGAGAGGAGACAGCACAGCACCCATGTGGTTCCAACTGAAGCTCTCCTGTGTAATCTTGTGTCTTGGTTTCTTTTCCCTCTTTGCTGAGACAAAATATCTGACACCCAAAATGAAGGAAGGAAAGGTTTATTTAGCTTACGGCTTTTGGAGGTTTCAGTCCATAATCAGCTGGCTGCAAGGCAGGGTGGCGTGGTACTGGGGCAACACTTCAAGGCAGCAGCTAGAGCAAAAAGAGGAGAGAACAAGCCTCTTCTCCTTCCTTGTGTTGTACACAGGCCACACCCCACCTTCAGGGCTGGTGTAGGACTCACAAAATCTCCCTGCCCTCCTTTGCACAGGATGAGGATATTTACAAACTAAGGACCCTGGCTCCCTGCTGAGTCTCTCAGTTAAACTTCTAAACTTCTCAAGTTGACACAGTGTATCAACCATAACACTTTGACAGTTGCCAACTCAACAGTATTGATTTCTTATGGTAGAGAAGATATGTTGAAATAAAACCAGAGGGCCAGCCTTATAGAATTTTGCTCCAAAATTATAAATGTGTCCAACACTGGAAAAATATTTAGTTATGAACAGTGGAGAGTTGCTTTGTGTTAGAAATAGTAACTCTGACAGTATTGTTGGTGGAACTTTAGTTAATACAAGTATAAACCACACATCTTTTGACTCATATCAAGTTGAAGACTGTGATCTTATAAACAAAATACAATTGTTGCAGGTAGAGGAACTTCCAGCACTCCAGGCCCGCCTTAAGATTTCAAGCTTAAAATCCCAGAGACAGAGAATACCACATATTTCTTGGATCCCTTTCCTATCAGCCTGATACTTTGACAAGATTCCAAGTAGCGAAGAAGTTCCAGTTATATTATTTTGCTGGGATCCTCTTCATTGCATAGGTTTTCCCACTCACAAGATTTGTTGGCTACTAGTTTAGACTATTCTTCATCTGAGGGCCGCAGAAGAGCCTGTCCTCTTCATACTACTATCAGGACAATGGTTCATATGCCAGGATCTTTTGAAACCTTTTTTATGTTTAGTAAGTCTAAGAAAAAATACCACACCCCATTCCCATTCTGTTAGTCATAGGCTGCATTAAGATATTCATAACCAAAGTTTTTGTTTTCCCATATTCTGATTTAGAACAAAAATTATGTGCAAAGTTAGTTACTTTTATTTTCTCTGCTATGTTCTTCAGCTATGTTGTACAAACAATTACTATATAAGACTCATTTTGTCAAATATACTAACGAATGCAACCTATGAATGTTCTCCCTGTATGGAACTCATTCATAAGTTGAGGACTTACTGTACTATGAAATTTATCAAAGGGCATTTTAATTATTGTTTAATTCATCCCTTCCTCCCTTATGACTTGATAATCCCTTTGAAAAATGGGATGATGATACATTCATCTTTTTTTACTCCTTAACAAAAAACTTGCATATAGAAATTGGTGTTTGGCTGTCTGGATACATGGATACGTGAGCATCAGAAGTATGAAATGACCAGCTTTGCAAAACATACAGATGTGAGGTGCTTCTCATGAGACTGATCCTATTAGAATGGAGACTCTACCAACTAAAATGTCTACAGCTGTGAGAGCAGCAGCCAGCAGCCTAGAAACAGTCTTCTGGGGGAAGACTACAGTCTTTTTGAGTGGTCCTGGATCCAGATGTCTGTGCAGATCTCTTCACACAAGTCCAGCCAAAGGAGCTGGAAATCCTTAAAGACAGTTTCCTGGGCTCTCTGCTTGCTTAAAGGCCTATTGTGATCCAGTGGGATTCCTCCTGCCTGATTCTAACTTTCTGGGCTCACTGAGCCAACTGCCCTGTCTTGGTTCCTAGGATTGACTGTGATGACATTTTCTAGGCTTACCCTTTTCCTCTCACTCCATATGCCTTTTTACTTCTCCTAGCCAAAAATTTTTTCTCTGTAAATGACTGAGAAACTCGTTTATACCAAGGAGTAAATGATTCACAGAGCTTGCTGTATTACTCCTCCTCAGAACCTTTACAATTTAAAGGGGACAAAATCTTGAGATAAAAGAATCTCAAGCTGTGGCATTTCAAGCAATGAATATCCTTGATTCTTGCCAGCTGGACATACATCCCTGGCCAGGTGTTCTGGCTCTGCTGCCTCTTCCCCTCCACGGTGGGACTCTCTTCCTTCCATCCTCAATCACAGACAACCTTGGACATTGATCATGTAACTCTAGAGTTCACGTGGATAACCATTCCACACTCTGACCCCCTCCCCCGTGTGATGTTTTTCTCCAGTCTCCATTGGTCGTTTAATCCTAAAGCCACCTAAGTTTGTCATCATGATTCATTTTATGCATAGATCTCACATCCTCTCCAATTTTCTCTACAAATGGATTGCAAATCTCATTGGCACCTCCAGTGAACTAACTCCATTTACACCTCATTGGTGCCTCCAGTGAATTAACTCCGTTTGTTCTCTACGAATCCACCAACTATGTCCTTTCTTCAGTCCTTCCCTGTCAAATCTAGATCTCACACTCATCACTCCACAACGTTTCCTTCCAAACCTTAAACTCCTGTCATTCTGTCCTTTTATCACATCCATCTGGAAAAGACAACTCAGAATGAACTCAGCCTTCTTTTTGCTTTGAGGCTGGGTTCATGCTGTGGAGTTTTATTGAGTCCGTGCAGCCACAGGACACATGAATTTCACCACGTGTTCATGGTAATTCTCGGACAGACTCTCAGCCTTGCTCAGTAAACATGGCACATTTCTCTCATCAACTCCGTGACACATTTTGGTCATAATCTGCCTACCTTAATCCTCTGACTCTCCCACCTCTTTCCTCACTCTTGGCTTGCAACCCTGCCTCCTACTTCACAGGGAACACTGAGTCCATTACACAGAACTCTCTTGCCCTCCTACCTCCAAGTACACCAGCACACCCACCTCCCTCCTGTTCCCTGGCCTTTTCTGCCTCCCACCAACCAAGACTGCCTGGTCCCCACGCCTTACAAACCATCGTCTCCTTTTCTCAGAAATGATTATCCATTGTCTAGTTTCCTCTCAAATGAATTTCTCCCAATGAATTTAAGTACATGCCTTTTCCACTTAAAAAATATCCCTTACTAAAATTCAAAGACCCCTCCAGCTATTGTCCTTTAAACCAAATTCTCTGAAAAAGTTTCTTCCTTCTTCTGTATACAATTCCTCATTCTTCTCACTACAGGCTCCCTTTAGGCCCAAGCACTTTCCTGAAATAGCTCTTGCTTGTGTCACCAAAAGCTTACACATTCCAAGTCCAGTGGGCATGTTTCAGCCCTACTCATTGCATAGATCAACTACACTGGCTCTGTTGGCCACACCTTACTTCTTCATACTCTCACTTCTCCCTTTGTGTTAGTGACATATGACTGCTCCACCCCTCTGTATCCTTATCAAGTTTCTTTTCCTTTTATTGACCACTCAGTAGTGGATCTTCTCCAAACTTGGTCTCACTTTGACCCCGCAATCTTAACTCTCTTTTCCCTCAGCAAGTTCATCAGTCTCAAGGCTTCAGGTTCTGACTTTACACAGAGGAACTCTGAAAGGCATCTTTTCCCTGGGTCTCCAGCTCTTCCACATCTTCATATTGCTTATTCAGACACACTACAGGTCCCCTATGAATACACTGGTCAGACACCCCACATCTATCACACTCAAAGCTTCATTCAGGTGTGCTGAGATCAGAGTATCTGAAAATTCCTCAAAGCCAGTTTAACCCAACTCCTATAACATGGCCCCTTCTCCTTATCCTTGAAGCCTACACTGAACTAATTCTCTAGCATGGAAGATAGTAGGAATGGACTGACTTTCATGTTCACTGGTTAAAAACTTGACTTTCTTATTTCCCTGTTATATGACCATAAATGGTGTATTATTTAATGAGCAAATGTTATTTAACTTTTCAAAGCCTCAAATTCCTCATCAATAATGTGATGTTGGTGTCTGAGAATTTTATGAATTATACACATTAAACAGTAGGTAGAGAATAACATCTGTCATATGGGATGCAACCATAATGGGGACTTCATTATTGTTGCATTTTATTCAATTTAAAGATTCCCTATTGCATTCTTCTCTTTGTTGATTCTAAAATATTTTTATTATTTCCAAGTCCTTTCAGGGCAGACACAGACCTCTCTACTTGCCTTGCTAAGATGCTCAACACTCATCCACTGTAAAGTTCCCTACTATCTTCCCCTATATTTCTAGTCACCATCCATACAGCGGACCCTCCTGTGAGACCAGGGGAGGTACCTGTTTAGAAGGCTAGTGATTCTTCAGTGCATTCTGGCTACCATAACTCAGGTAGAGCTTTTTGTCAATTGCCCATCCTGTCTCTTATTCATACTCTCCATCTTCTCCCTTTACTTCAGGACAAGCATGTCCTCTAATTGCTCCTAGCCCTGAACAAAACATTTTTTAAAAACCTTGTTATTTTTTCTTCACTAAGGGTGACTGACATCTATACCAGTTTCATTTATCATTCTTTTCTCAGTCCCACCCCATACACTCTCTGTCCTCTCAAAGATTTCCCGTTCTTACAGGGCCTATTGCCTTCCTCAACCCCAGTCTTCATGGCACATAGAGCACCACTGACTAGCACACCTGGAATGAGCCTCCAATCTCCTTCCAGGTGTTACAGTGTATAGCAAGAAAGAAAGAGTAAGAGACAAGATGGCAGTGAAGCAGGGATCTGGAATGACCAGTTTTGCACAGGGAACAAAAGGCCATGAGGCAGACAGAGCCTTGGCATTTATTCATTGAGGAGGGTATTACTGGATGACTCGGATGATGATTTTAAACTAAGGAGAATCTTGCCCTGGAATATCTTTTGTCTTATTAGTCTTAATTTTAGTCTTTGTGGTCTTAGTCTTAGTAGATAGGAGAGGATGGCCCACTCCTAATAAGAAAGTGGGAAATTTCAAAAGGGACATACAAATAGTCCCAAGCCTCTGTTCATCCCCTAGGGAAGTATATAAAATTATCCATTGTGAATTTTTGGTCCCTTACAGCTGACTACTTCCTCCATTTCAACTGTTTCTTCCTATGAGGTTTTGGTTTTTGTCTTTCATATTCAATTTCTTCAATTCAGTCTTCCTCATGATTTCCTCTCATTACATGGAACTTTACTGAGTCTGAATTTCTGTCTATAGACTCAAGCATTCAAGAAATATTTCATTTTAAAATTTTCTATTAATTGACTTGGCTTTAGCTCCAAGTTTCCATTTTGCTGGGTTGCTGAGAAATTCAGCCTCAAAGCATTCCCAGGGATTTCTCTACCTCTCTTCCCTCTGACTGGTGCAAAGCTAGGACACAGTGTTTGGGCATAGGGGAGGTCATTCTGCTAACAGGACAATGGTGAGTCTGGATTACCACTGGGAATCCCGCTGATTCTTGCCCTGTGGAATTGAGTGGTCCTACTCCTTCTTCTCCAAGCTTCCAACAATTTCCCCTTTGGGGAAATTCTCCAAGGGTGGAAGCATGGGTTCCATAGGCTGCTCAGTTGGAGGTCCTCCAATATTCAGAGTGCTGCCAGGATAGGGAGAATCAGACTGCTTCATACCACAGGGCCACTACCTTGCAAAGGGAACCAACTCTCTTCCACCAATGAAAAGCCCCTTTTATCTCCACCCTCCCCATCTTTATCTAGCTTTGACCTCATAAAGATCAGAGCTCTGTCTCCAGAAACACATAACCATGGGGTCTGTAACTGCCTGGATCAGGGGAAAAAAACCACAGAGTTAAAAAAAAAAAGAATCTGCAAAGTATCAGAAAAAAAATGAATTGATAAAGTATCCTGCCACCCTGAATTCATGAGACTGTTGGCAGTTGAGGGAGGGCACAGTGTTGTAATAGTTTATCTTTTTTTTTTCAACATAGTGAACATGATCAATGTAGCCATGATGATGGGAATATAGGACTATGTTGTATTTTCTTTGCTTACTGCTGCATTTCTAAAGTCTCAATATAAATAACAAAATTTAAAATCTCCAATAAAAATTTATTTTCCAAATAGACATTTTCCAATTTATGTCCCTACACAATCTTCCTTGATGATTCACCTGTTTTCATGGTCTCTCTTTCCCCACAGCACAAGGATTTTGAAATTGATCTTGCTGCCTCTAAACCACTTCCTACATGTTTTAATGTCATATGTGAGTAATCTTGGATGCCTGTATTTGCACACCTGATATGCAATTGGAACTCAGCCTGTCACCCCTGACACAAACTTCCCTGCATGCAACCCTCCAATCTATCGAGTCCAATTAATGAAAACTTAAATTTCTCCAATCAATCTCCTTTGCCTCATCTCTCCTTTCACTCCTCATCTGGAAAAAAATGATTCATCCAAAATATTTCCCTGTATACTTTCCAATCTTTCCCTCCTTCCATACTACTTCGCCATTTCCATTCAGTAGAACTCTGTACTGCTCAGTTGATCAAGGTAGGTCTGGATTAGCACTTTCTAACATTTCTTGTTCCTCAAAGAATGAGGTTCCAAGGCTGAAGGCAACCCACAAGATCCTGCAGGGTCTGTCTTTGCAGGCTGGGCATCTCTAACATGCTGAGTTCAGGATGCTGCTCCTGTGTGTGGAATTATTTCTCTGCCTAATCATCCAGGGTTGCACTGCAGTGCACTGTCCCAGAGAACATACTTCTGACTTTCCACCTAAATCTTCAGTCTTAATCTTCCTGGAGCCTTTATTATAATTTGTGATGATGGTTTTCATGACCATTTTTGAATGTCTGTCTTCTCCACTCAATAAAGATAGAGAATTCTAAACATTTCACCTGGCTTGGTTACTTATCTCTCATCGCTGAGACAAAACACCTGACGCCCAAAATGAAGGAAGGAAAGGTTTATTTAGCTTACAGTTTTTAGAGGTTTGAGTGCATAATCAGCTGGCTGCAAGGTGGGGTGGCACTGTACTAGGGCAACACTTCAAGGCAGCAACCAGAGCAAAAGAGAGGAAGAACAAGCCTCTTTTTCTCCCTCATATTATATACAGGCCACCCCCACCTCCAGGGCTGGTATAGCATTCACAAAATCTCTGCCCTCCTCTTGCACAGAATGAGGATATTTACAAAGTAAGCATCCTGGATCTTTGCTGAGTCTCAGTTAAGCTTCTAAACTGCTCAAGCTGACACAATGTGTCAACCATAACATTCCACCCCTTGTCAACTTGGCAAACAGATACATTTCTTTAAGTCAGCCTCCAGATACAAAGGCACGCTTATTCTTAACACTTTGCAACTTGAACATTATAACACAGCTTAATAATCCTTAAGAACCAGCATTAAGTATATCAACATTATATTACATTAGAAACATAACATTTTGTCCTTGGATCCCCAAAGACTCATGCACATCCCTTTATGCAAGAGGCATTTGTCCATCTGCAAGAGTTGCCAACGTCTTAACAGTTTCAGCATTGCTTAATAGTTCAAGTCCCAAGTTTTCTTCAAGACGGAAGGCAAACTCTTAGCTGCAAGGCCCTGTACAGATGAAAACAAAGTTAAACACTTCCAGCATGCAATGGCACAAGATAAATATTCCAAGAAGTTGCAAACAGGAGGATACAAAGGATTGGGGCAGAAGTAAGTCCAAAATCCAGCAGGGCAAACATTAAGTCCTGTGGTTCCATTTGTACCACTTGAGGCAATATATGGGAAATTGTGAGCTCCAAAGGGCTTGTGTGACTCCTATGGCACTTCTGGTGGTACTGGTCCCATGGCTTCTCTCTTGGGCTGACTTTGCTCCCTCATTGCAGGTTTCCTTAGATGATTCACATTCCTTGCTTATCCAAACTTCTGGGGTCTCCGCTGCAATTTTGGCTTCACACTCACAGCTTCATACACTGCCCTCTCAGGGGCACACTGCTTGGCCTTCCAGGCCTTCTGACATCAGGGTGGAAGCATTTTTAATCTCAGGACACTTGCATTCTGTATGCAACTAAAACCAGTACCAAGTGGATGATGCCAAATTCTGCTGCCAGTTGGAGCAGTAGCCAGATTTTCCTCTTGGCTGTAGGGGTCGAGTGCCTGGATCCATGAGCATTCTGAACCTGATTCTGAGGAACAGATTCTCCATGCTGTCTTCTTTCTGGAACCTGGTGTGGCCACTGTCACCATTCTGGAGCATGGTGCCCTGAGGCTTTCTCCTCCAAGTTTTTCACTTTTGTAGTTTAGAGGCTGCAAATTATGGGGACCAGCTGTCTCTTCCCATGATGCCACGGGCCATCTTTTTAATTTTTTTATTCCTTCTGAACAACTAAGATCTCAGTTGCTCTCTATCTTTACAGTCCATAGCTTTCTGACCAAACTCACAGTGTTTTACATCATCCTGCTGGGCTCTTCACTCTTGATTCACAACATAAATTTGGCTAAAAGCCCCCAACAATAGCCGTGCCACAGCCTCAACATTCTACTACCTTGAAATTTCTTCTGCCAGATTAATCAGTCGTTGTACTTAATCTTAGTCTCAGGCAAAGTCTCTGGACATGAGCAAACTTCAGACAAACTTTCTGCCAAGCCATAACACACATTATCTGGAGTCCATCAACCAATGCAGTCCTGCCCAGCAGAAACCTCCTGAGCCTGGTTTTTACTGGCAGGCTTTCTATCAGACTTCTGGTCTCCTGAGCTCTGACCAGAATCGCCCATGTGGAACAACCTAAGGCATTCCAGCTGTATACATTCAGGAGACCTCTCCAAACCTTCCCAAACTCTTCCCACAAGCCATCCCACAAGAGGATCTTGAACCACATGTTCAGGTACAGTCACAGCAACAACCCTACTTCACTGGTACCAAATTCTGTCTTGGTTACTTTTCTTTTATTGCTGGGACGAAACATGCAACACCCAAAATGAAGGAAGGAAAGATTTACTTAGCTTACAGTTTTTAGAGTATTCAGTCCATAATAAGCTGGCTCCAAGGCAGGGTGGCATGGCACTAGGGCAACACTTCAAAGCAGCAGCCAGAGCAAAAGGGAGGAAGAGCAAGCCTCTTTTTCTCCCTTATATTGTTTTGTTTTATAGTTTTTTGTTTGAACCAGGGATCAAACTCACAACCCTGCACTTGCCACGCAGGCATTTGCCACTGAGCTAAATCCCCAGCCCTCCTCCCTTATATTGTATTCAGGCCACTACCATCTCCCTCCAGGGAGTATAGCACTCACACAATCTCTGCCCTCTTCTTGCACAGGATGAGGATATTTACAAAGTAAGATTCCTGGACTGCTGCTGAGTCTCTCTGTTAAACTTCTAAACTGCACAAGTTAACACAATGTGTCAACTATAATGTCACCTGTCCCCTGCTCTCCTGGCAGGTTAGTTCAATTTTAGGTAGATAATACTAGGTACATAACAGGTACTCAGCGAATGTTGGTTGGGTGAAAAAATAAATGAGGACCATCTAGGTTTGGCAGCATCTTCTTTCCCTTCTTCTCCATCACCCAACTCACACATCCTGCTGCACTTTCCTCAGTCATCGAAACTCAAACTCTCCTCATCTCTAAGGCTTAAGGTTTTAACATTAGCTTTGATTCCTTGACTCTTCCTGGTCTTTCTACATGCCTCGTTATGAAGATCAAGACCATACACTGTATCAGTCAAAATGTACCATTTTTCTCTAAATTTGGTGAAACACATGTTCACTATTTTCCATTCCAAGTACCAGGCCCAAGTTACCTTTCATTTGCATTATTAAAATTGCCTCCCTTCCCACACTGATGCCAATCTTTTGCCTCACAATCAACAGAATTATACTCCTGGAGTTCAGATAGACCTCTTCCTCAAAATAGCCTACTGTCTAACACAAATGAAATCTGAATGAAGCATTCTACAGCAATTAAGAGAAACAGATTTAAACATAGTAACACAAGCAAGTTTTAACAACATATTGTTTAGTGAGAAGACTAAGAAATGGAATGAAATTATATAACATGATGCCATTTACATACATTAAAATACATTTGGCAAAACAGTAAACATTTTGTAAAAACATAGATCAGTGAAAAGATAGATATCAAATGCAATAATACAGTCGCCTACGGGGAGGAGGGAATGAGAAAGTGTTGAAGGAATAAAAGGGAAAAAATAAATACAGAAGAGAAATGTTTGGCATGCGCTAGGGATGATAAATGGACCATGAGTTGAGGAGGAGGACAGATTCCATCTACGACAGCAAAATCCACAAAGAACTAAGAAAAATAAAATGACTTATATCTTATACAAGTAAAATTCAATTCACTTTTGCATCTCTTTTCATAGTGTTTATGACATTTCTTTGCACATCACTGGGACATCAATAGAAGTGCAAACAGTACATTCATTTGAATCAGGCAAGCTCCACGACCTGCCTCATCACTGAGAAAATAACCCAGCCATGTCCTCATCTTACCCAGCCAGAGACAAGCTCTAAGGTACTGGTTTCTCTACCTAACCACTTCTTGTGAATCATCATTTCACTCAAGCACAGTAATTCTTTTCAACAATTTGAGCTCACAACACTGCTGTCAAAATATCTGATAAACAAGTTTGAGCTTTTGCCACACATTACATTACATTACATTAAAGGAAGCATCCTAATTGTATCAAGTATAATTACCTATACTGTACAGCCACGTCTTTCAAAAGGACTAGACATTATATTATTATCTTTTATGGGAACCCATGCTTAAGCTCCCACCTTCCAGGAATTATGGAATCAAAAATGCAAGTGCAATCCCAGAAGCCATGAGGTCACTTGAAGATCAGCTTTGCTGAGGCAAAGCAGGTTTCAAGGAGAAGTAATAAATATTGTAGGCTGACTGGTCTAGTAATCCCCACTTGTTTTCTTCCAGCCTGCACAGAATTGAAAAGGATAAATAGTTGATTGTGAATTCCTGGTTCCATCTGGGTTTTCAAGGCTTTGAGAACAATTGCTTGCCTTGGGTTGAGCATGAAATGTTTCCATAAGCTTTTATTTAAAATCTAGAGACAAAATTGATCTTAGAAGGGAACCCAAAACTCACAGCCCTTGAATTTGGCTAATGAAAGTGTTAATGGTTCCAATAGACATTGTAAAATAAATACTCATAAAAGGGCACAGCACACAGTTATATGGCCCCATAAAACCCACAAGGCAATTATTGAGTTATGAGCTCCCTGCCCACATCCCCGGGGTGCCGAGATTAACAGAAGTGGAGGTGACAGAGAAACTTGGAAAGGAGGAGGGTCAGTGTTAGACTGGTGTTTAACACTAACCTGGGGGACACCAAACCTCTTCCATAGCCCTTGAATTCCTTGTTTGTGAAATGAACCCCAAACCCTCTGCTACTCCTCACCTCTCTGTGCTTTACACTGAAGGAGAAAGCTGGTATATACAAAATATGGCATAGGTTTGATCACTGTTGCATTTCTCAGGGTGAAGGTGACCTCAAGTGTTTCAATTAACCAAAGCCTTTGTAGGCACACTGAAGGTCAGGAGTTGCTCAAATTCATGGCGGGCCGTGAATGTGAGTAGCATGGTGCTAACCCACTTGTACTTTATCATTATCCCTACACTTCATCTGTGAACTATGCATTATCATTATCCCAATTTTATAAATGAAAGAACTGATTCTAGAGCCTGAACACTTAACTACTGGAACATATGGCTCATAAAAATCTGAGCACTCAGTGCTGGGCACACAGCAAGTGTTAGCTCCAAGCCTATGTCATCATTAGATATCACCAGCACTGCTTTGCAACAAGAAAAACAAATACTTCATAACTTTATAGCTGCAAGAACTCAAGTTAGTGCATTAATCAGCTTTCCAGTATCTGGGATAAAATACTCAACACTCACCCCTTAAAGGAGGCGAGGTATAATTTGGCTTACAATTTCAGAAGTTCAGTCCATAGTTAGCTGGCTCCAAGGCAGAAGCATCATGGTAGAGTGGCATGGTGGAACAAAAATGCTCAGTTCATGGTGGTCAAGAAGTAGAGCAGGAGGGCCGGGGATTTAGCTCAGTGGCTTAAGCGCCTACCTGGCAAGCACAAGGTCGTGAGTTCGATCCCCAGTACCAAAAAATAAAAAAATAAAGAAGTAGAGCAGGGGAATAATACCAGAGAAGAAGGGCTAGACACCAGCTATCGTATCCAACACACTTATGACCCACACAGACAGACACACCCACAAGTGTACTTTACTAGTCCCCTTGGTGACTCCAAAGCCAATCAAGTGGACACAATTAAACCAAAACACCAAAGTGAATGTGGAAAACCGAGACCCAAATGCATCAACTGTGGCTCAGTACTGAATGCTGTATTTGGTGCACCTGTTCCCAACATTATTTATCTGCTCTGCTCCCCCAGGACAACCTGCTGCTCCTGGCAATCTCTGAAAATATGACAGTCCAGTTCCTGGAATGGTGCCCCATTTGGGCGTTTTTCTCACCAGCACAGGACTCATCATCGCCAAAATGTCAAGAATGCACTTAATAATGATTTTTTTTGTTATGTGGCTTACAAAACTCTTAAATAGATTTCTGTCCCCAACAGTAAAAACAGTAAAGTTGTGTTAGAGAAAATAGGTGAGTTATTTTGGAGAATTAAGTTCATTTTTTTCCTGATGTTTCCTCAGTGAATGTTTTTGTAGGAATTGCAGTAGGCGATGGTGGCTACACCTCATTGAGAGGTGGCTGGTGTTTGTGCCATTAGGCAGAATGTTAAGTTTGATCACTGTGTGTCTGCCAGCGACAGGTCTCTTCCTTGTAAAACTCTTCTTTTCGTGGTAGAGTTGAATGTCTACATTTTGAGACTATGGAAGTATCTTATTTTCCCATTCTTTCAGCCACTGATTTAGCATCCATGAATGAAGCTGAATCAGTATTATAATAGAAGGATAGTAGATGGTTAGAGAGATGATGACAGACAGACAGAGACAGACAGAGACAGAGAATGCTAAAAAAAAATTTGGTAACATGTTAACATCTTGGGAATGGTAACATTTTGAGAATGTTGGAAAAGAGAATATAATAATTCTTTGTACTGTTTTTGCAATATTTTAGAAGTGTGAAATTGTTTCAAGAGAATGACTTTAAAAAATATCAAGTGACCCACCAAATTTGCAGAAGGGGCTAAATAAGTACACTTAGATCTGTCCAGCTAACAACAATGATCAAACTGTGCTTGAAATTGTACTGTCAAGCAGATGCTAAGGTCTCACTACCACCCCCAAACCCTAGATCCTGCCAACATCCTCCCTGCTCCAGGAGTGGGAGCTAAACAAAGCCACCACCACTGTAGCAACCAGAGTGGCTACCCTAGGACCTGCGCCATCAAAAGAAGTGGGTGAAGGAGCCATGAAGCCCATGTTATGCACCCACCAGGTTGCAAAACAGCTGGAAAAGAGACCACTTGTATTTCAGTTTCTCCCACCTGGACTCATGGGATGGGAAAGTGTTCAATATAAGTAAGAGGATTCAGCTTACAAAAGAGCCAAAAAGAGTTTTGAAAGTCCGGCAAGTGCCAGAAAACATCTGTGCAACTTAACCTTACTTGGACCCTCTCTGTTGCTTGGAAATCAATTTGTTTACTGTATCACATTCAGCACATCTGTTAATTCTAATTTTTTTAGCTTTCTACACCATCTTTCATCTTACCCTGACTCCTCATTCTGGATAATGTCCATACTTCATTACACAGACTGGAGTCTCACATCTTCCCCCTGGGAGGAGACAGACTTCTCTGATGGGCTTACGGTTGAATGTGGGTTCAACTCCTGACTCCATTGTTTACAACTGGGAGCATAACGCAAAGTGTTTACTTGTTCTGAACCTCAATTTCTTCCTCTATAAAATGAGTCAGCACCTGGCAGGGTGCTGTCTGGAAGTAGATAGATATATAGAGTGCAGTGCCGGACTGGTGTATTGTGAGAACTCCGATATACATCCCTTCCCTAACCTGTCCCCTTCACAAGGGACGCAGTGGTACATTCCCCAAGATGGGACTGAGGGACCTCATTCTCCATCTTTGGAAGTACACATGGGCATTTTCCTTGAGTCATGCTTCATCCAGTCATGACTCCTCCTGGAGCAGCCTGCATTCAGTAACCCAGCAGTACAAAGGTATAATGGCCTATTTCCCTTGACTCAGAAATTCTGAAGAGCCAACCACAGAGCTCCTGGACAGGAAAGGTACAGGACCGGGCAAGGCTGCTGCTGGATGATGTTATAATCTAACTCCTCCTCTGCCCGCTCTAGGTTTCTTTTGCTTTTCTTGTGTACACTGATCCTGAGAAACCTGCTCATGGACAGCATACATGCCCATCTCCACCTAGACTGCTTCCTGAGAAACTAGGTCCAGCACAGCCCTTTGTCCTGTCTTGTCTTCAGAACAAGACATAGCCCATGTCATCTGATACTGTTCCCCACAATCTCAAAATGAGCTTTCCTGCCATGCCGGTTGTTGTCTTCAACTACAAGTGAGTGTCTTTCCATCTCCTAAGCATCACCTGCTATGGGAGCCTTTCTCACCGTTAGGACCATTTTAGGTGGTGCTTTCTCTACAAAGATTTTCTTGCTTTCTCCCATGGAAAGTGCCCATTCTTTCCCCAGGGATTTTGTCCCTCTCTTCTAACCAGGCGCCACATGCATCTCCTGAGTTGGTGTGCCTGCCAGGGGTCACAATGACAACAGACCTACTCCTCGTCTTTTACTCCTCTGTTTTACAGTGCACTGGTCTGGAACTGCAAACTACATTTACCAGGGAACTGTAGCCATGGACTACTGGTCAAGGCAGCTAGTGGGAGGTATGAATAAGAACTCTAAAGGCAGGATAAAAGGACCCAGGGAATTTCTTCTCCTCTCTGCTCCAAGAGAAGTAATCCCTGGCCACAGATGTGCCCAGCTGGATCCAAACCTGCAAGGTAGCTCCAGCCCTGGGCTCTGGTCACTCTGTTTTACCTCCATTTGCCTGATCAGTCTTGGTTTTTTTTTATTAATCTCAGAAGTCAGTTCTCACACTAACTATTCTCCTGTAGCAAACTTTTCCTATTATACTATCTGGCAGGAACTGAGTAATAAATAGCACAACAAAAAGTGGTTCTCTTCCTTTCTGGTAACAGGCTAATGGGTGAGCATAAAGATCAAATGTGAATTCTTTAAAAAAAAAAAATAAAGGCATCCACAATAAACTGAGATTACCTCACCTTCTCACTCTCCAATAGAATCCAGGAATTATTTAGCACTTTGTAGAGAATCAGCTAATGCTTTTGATAATTGAGAAAATCTACTCTCCACCACTCTCCTGACATGAAACCTTACAAAATTTAATGTTGAAACAAAATGTGTTTTACCAAGCTGATATCTCAAAGAACTATCTCCAAATCTTGCTTGTAGTTTTGATGATAAACATGAACAGTAAAGCTGTTCTGTAAATATTTTGAGCAGATGCTAAGTCTTTAATTATTTTTTGCATTAAAAATCGACAACAATCAATATTTCCCACAGATGAGTTACAAACATTTGTGTGTACACAGGGGTATGTATTCTTTTTAATAGCAATTATTGCTCTGAGATGACTGGGAAAATTGCTCTAAGGTTTGAAAGCATATTTGTAGCGATGCTCAGGGAATTGTGGAAAGTAATGCCTACTGTATCATCCACCTTATTTAAAATTGCAATAGGAAATACAATTCAATCCAGCATGTTCTAAAGGCCAATGAGAAATAGATTGGGCCGCAGAGTCAGAAAATGCAAATCCAATGCTGAACTCCATCTTGAATCCATCTGCCTGGATTTTATTTCTTTTTTTTTTTTGCTTCCCCAAGGCCAGTGGTGCTGACTCAGTAGTGCATTAAATACAAATGTGTGGGGTTCAGCCCTGACCAGCCATTAATCAATGTGCAGCCACAAAGGCAGCATCCATGGATTAGCAATCCACTGCGAAGCGGCGGGCTCACACAGGGAGAAATTAAACCAGGCTTTTAGAGGTAGACAGGGGCCCAGGGCCCACTTCCTATGCTTAAAAGTCCTAGGCACTAGAAAAAATTTAATGCTGAAACAGAATTATAAATATGTGGTATATTTTAAAACTATACCTTTGGAAAGTTGATTTATGTAACAGTGGTGAAAGAAAGAAAGGGACAGAAGAGAAAAACAGTGACGTTTATTCAGCCTCATTTGGAAATAATATCAAGAGTCTGCATTTGAGACTTTTGGGAGAATGTGAAAGCTGAGCAAAGGGCCTCCTGTCCTTGCTTCTACACTCCGGAGGCACTGGGATAAACAGCTCACCTCAGCCATCTCAAATCCGGCTCAGCATGCGGAAATAGTACACACAAGAGCCTCAGACATTCCTGTTACCACAAATGACTTTACTGTGTTGTTTACTGTGAGCGAGGCTCATGGGGTGGGGCTGGCCTTCAGCTCTTCGTCCTAATTTTTCAGCCCAGGTTAGAGGCTCAGTGCTGTTCAGCCCAGAAGGCAGCTGCTTTCCCCTCAGATACTGCCTGTGCCCTTGCACAAGGGCATCCTCCTGCTAAAAGAACGGAACTCCTCGTAGGGGGCCCTGGGAGGATGTAGGATGCGTGCGCCAGCCTCAGTGAGAACGCAGGATGGAAAAGAAGGCTCGGAGATGATTCCTCCTGGGGAGTCTCTCACAGCAACAACTGCCCGCTTTTCATCCTCTCCCCACCTCTTTAATCTTGCTTGCAGGAACCACGTGATATGACTCACAGCTCCAGCCCTACCCAGGGAGAGGTGAAAAATGTCCCTGCTCTCTCACACTCTGTAAAACATGGGCGACTCTGGAGTGTCCCCTTTAATAAGAGGAATCGTAAGCCTTAACCTGCTGGTCCCCTGCCCCTAATGCCACAACAGGGAGGCAGGGCACCTCAAGCATGGAAGTCAGAGGAACCTGGAGCAACAGTAACCTAGCAACAGTGTCTCAGGATTTGAATGTAATTATACCCCGAGCGTGATAAATACTCAGAAGGGCTTCTTATGTGCAGATCATACTAAACAAGTCTTTGAAATTACCCTCATCAAATATTGATAGAAGAAGAGTTTTTTGAGAAGAAAAAATTGCTGATAAGCATGGACAACCTTTCCCACCAAGGGCTCTGGGCAGGGAGAGAACGCCAGTCAGGGCAGTGCAAGCAGCCTCAAAACTTTCATGGTCAGTGTGAGGGTCTAAAAGACAGACTAGAGGGACAGCAAGCATTTTCTTGCAGATGAGGTGTAGCACCTGAGTGCTTGCTCGTGATGCTAACGAAATGACCTGGGATTTGGAGCTTGACTTTCTCATCTCTAGAGTGAGAATTAAAATAAGATGACCTCCTGGCTCTGCTGTAACGGAACCCAGAGGAAGTGTAAGGCAGACATACGAAAGGGGCAGTGTAGGCAAGAGAAGCCCAGGTAGAGGGAACAGTCAGGGCATAAATTACAAAGCTTTTACATTTTTGAGACCAGGTTTATTTGGAGTCTAATAAGCTGAGGGTTCAGTTTGAGGAAGCAGAAGAGACCAACAGTCGTGGGTGCAGAAGGGCTCTGTAAGCCTTCCCGCCCATTCTGTCTTCAGTGGCAACAGAAGTCACTGTATGTGTGAATGGTGAGTCTATGTGAGCAGCTGTGAGGGCCATCAGCTGTGCATGGCCAGAAAATGTCTCCACCTGTACCAAAAGCTGCTGAGCAGGGCCAGAGGGCAGGACCTGTCCAGAGGCTGGTGGAAGATATGACAGTCAGAGAGGTCATGGGGCGTCTAGGAGCAGCACAGTGGCACAGCTGGTCATCGGTATCTTTGCTCAGGTGCCTTTCAGCCTCTACCCACTGCCTCAGCATCATGTTGATAGGCAAAGTGACCCTGATTAAACAACAGGACCCTGGAATAGAACAGGCTCTGGTCAAGCTGAGTCTGAAGTGAGGAAATTTGGATGCAGGAAAAGAGCGGGAAATTTCCCACTAGAAAGGAAGACATCAGCTCTGTCCTAACTGTGGGTTATCAAACATATAGAGTTGTAGACAACTGGATACTAAAGTTGGAGTCTAAGAACAAGAGGGAAACATCCTACGTAGAAACTTAGCCTATGTCTGCTTCTTTCCTTCAGGTGAAGTGTCGAGCAGGCTATTTCCTCAGGCACCTTACCAGGACCTGGGTGACACACAGTCTGCCACAGTGCTGCCAGGTCTGCTTCCCCCTTGCTCCACCCTTGAATGCCCTCAACACAGGGAACAGCCCTCTTCTCTGATGTCTCTCTCCAAGCCTGCTGTGCACCTGTCTCCTGCCTGTTAGTGTAAATCCTCTCTCCTTAGATGCTGTATCTTTAAAGGGCTTCAGATCTCTTCCATAAGCTCTCGTGTTTGGGCTGAGCTCCCTTGTGAACACTGCCAGCACCTTCCAAGCCAGCCAAGATGGGAAGGTGGGCTGAAGGAGGATGAAAGGCCTTCCTGCCCCACTGTGGACCGTTACACCCACTCCATCCATCCAGCTCAGTGTTCTGAAACGATGATTTGATGCATCTGTTCCACTCTGGATAATAATGTCTGGGTGTCAGACATCCCCTTAAGTAAGCCAGGCTGGCCAATTTTTATAAGATACTGCCCAAGGATCCCTGTAAATCTCCATAGCCCCAGGGCATTTCTGCAGCACTGTATACTATATGATGGACTGAAGGTGAAAGTTAGAAAAATAGAAGTACCAAAATATTAACTTTATCAGGTAGGTAGAAAGCAGGAAGAGTGTCATAGAAAGGGTCTGTCCTGACCTACCCCATGGCTTTTCTGTTTCCTGACTCTAGAACATGCCTGTCTTCTGTATACATGGTTTCTGATGAGAGAGGGAAATTAATCAAATATATATATCCCAGTTCACATACTCAATTCTCCCCATCATTCTGGTCGCAAACTGAACTGGATGAGAACTGAATCAAATTTTCCCATAAGGTCAACATTGACCCTAATCACTGAATTTGATTTGGTTCTCATCCAACTCAGTTTGCAATCAGAACTATAGAAAGAATCAGGTTCATGAAATAAGGTACCACTGTATGTTCAAATTGTTCTCACGATGTTTCTCCTCAGGAGTTGGAGAAGGTTATCTGTGCTGTCCTGCTAACACTGAAGTCCTGCAGTGTGCCTGAAATGAGAAGGAAACACAGCCAAGTGAGCGAAGCAGCGTGCCTACCGGGGGCCATACATATGTGGAGGGGGAGAGGCAAAGACTGGTTGTGAGGAGCTGGGAAGAAGATGGGGAACCATAACAGACAGTGCACGACCTAAAGGTTATCAAATAGCTGAGACAAAGATGATTGCATAGGTCAAGTCCTCATAAGAGGAACAGTGACTTTCAGTGGCCTCCTACTTAGGCTATGCGAACTTGGAGCCTTTCCTCTAGCTAATCACTTTTGGTTCTAGGCCCAGACACTATACCACAAGGAACTTATCTTTGTTTACATTATAAAATATTTTATACATAAAGTAAAGCATAGATCATAACATGATGAACACCTATTATCCACCAACCAACTGTATCAAATATTAACATTTTAAAGTATATATTTCAGATCACTTGTAAATGAAATACAGCATCTTAAAGACCCATTAGACTCCTCCACAATTCTACTTTCTCACTTTTCCAGAGTTAACCATCAGGATGAGTATGAATGTTAATAATCTGTCCACTTCATTGGATTAAGAAATGCCCACCACATTAGTAAAGCACATTTCTGAATGTGTCTGAATTGGTCATGAAGGTGTGACCTTATGTGTAATACATATGGTTCCTGGTTTCTTCCTATTTTCAGCAGTTCCCCTTCCCTTTTTCCTAGTTGCTGTGAATAAAACATCTTTGTTCCACTAGGTCTTTCTGCTGTGATGTTTCTGCCTTGGAGTCAGCCAACAATGAACCTTCTGAAACCACAAGCCAAATTAAATCTCCCCTCCTTTAAATTTTGGGTTTAGGGTTTTGTGTCTCAGTGAAAGGAGAGCTGACAAACAAAATGAATTTAGAATTTGCAATTTGACTTATACTGCAAATATATTTGTGTACCATAAATACAAATAAGGTGTATTTTGTAGTCCTTTTACATATCTATGAATGGTTTATACCATATATATTATATTGCCAGTTGACCTTGTCACTCAAAATTATTTTTTGAGATTTACTCATGTAGATAAATAGATTTAGATCAATCAACTATTATAAAGTTTTTAATTTATAATAAATTCATAAATTATTTCTCCATTTTCCTGTTGATTAACTTGAAATTTGTTTCCGTTTTTCTCTATTATAAAAATGATGCTAGAATTACTCTTCTGTATGTTCTCTGTTACAAGAAAGGAATTAAGATATATATATATATATGTATATTTATTGATGATTGCCAAATTGTTCTTATCCAAAATTTTCACTGTTGCTATTTCTTCATATCTTCATAATATTGGTTTTGTTAGATTTAAGACTATTAATCTAAAAAATGTAAATGGTGTCAAATTTTAATGAATTTTATTCTGAATATTCAAGATTTTTAATGAAATTGAGTATCTTTTTGTCTATTGAATAGTTGAGTATCTTTTCTATAATTTGCCCAAAAATACAATTTCTTTTTGTCTTTGTTTTTATTATTGACTTTATTTACTCTATATGCTTTCAGTACTGCTTCTTCCCCAGTTATATTTATTGCTTTATTCTTCTACCAGTCTGTAACTTGACTTTTTACTATAATGTGGAGAAAGAATCTGACCCTTTAGTTGGCTTTAGACTCCTAAATTTGGAAACATCTTTATGTTCTCTGTATTTGCTTTTCACTAACATAAACTTAATTATTAATTTAACATGGCAATGTTTAATAATATACTATTTACTTGCACTTTTTAAGAATAGTTTAAAATTAGCCTTCTCAACTCAAGGTCATAAAATTATAATTTTTTATCTAAAATTGGAAGAATTTTGCTTTAGTATTTGGATCATTGAAGAAAAAATATGAGTTTTTAAATGGTTAGAAAAATTGTATTACTCATTGAATAAGTTTAATTTTATGGTAGAGTTTTAGATACCATTATATATTTAATGTGAGAAAAAGAATATTATTGTAACTGATATTCTAGAATTAAACTTATACTAAAGAGGGAGGATGAAGGGTACCATACAGATTATTAATACAAATATAATTATTAAAAAATATGAATCTTACTAATTATTAAACTTACAAAAACAAGAAGAATATAATAAATGTAGCAAGAAAAGAATAAAAGTAAATGTAATGGTTGAGTGATTGTGTCAACTTGAGAAGTTTAGTTAATAGAAGCTTCACTAAATTGGCTCATCAATTTCACACTGTAGAGTGTAGAAGACCCACTGTAGAGTGATTCATCTGGTTGGTATGAAGAGAAAATGCGGAAGGATAGATAGCTTCCTGCTTCTTTGGTGACACTCCAGTCTTTGCCTTCATCTTGGATGTCATCTCCTGGCTTGTATCACAGTCTCCAGCTTACATCATAGACTCTTCAACCTTCCATCACAGACTCATTGGCCTTCTGATATGGATCTTCACAAGACACTGTAGTGAGTTTAAAACCTTGGATTGAATCCTTCAGGCTTCAGCGTATAGATACTTTCTGCATGCTTCCTCATCTGACCCTGTGGGTGATCATTATAAGGCAATCTTGTAAATTCTTATACATTTGTATATCTTGTGTTGTACCTCTTTCTTTAGTTAAACACTGACTGATACACAGTTATTCTAATATAAAATAATATGACTAAATTGAGATCAAATATAACATTCATATCAACAAATGTGAATGGATTTAGCTTACCTGTTTCAAAAATATTTTCTTTTCAAACTGACTCACTGAGTAAAATCAAACTCTTCAGAAAAGATATTCAGAAACACAGAGATTAAAAAAAGAATAAACAAGTAATGCATGGACAAATAATTCACAAACACATGCAATAATAGGGATTGTTATCATGGTACCAACTAAGTAGAATTAAATTTAAAAAGTATTATGCAAAACCAAAAGGAAAATTTTAAAAATTAAGAATCACATTCTACAACATAGAATACATATATGTGAAGTTATGAATACATATATGTAAAATAATATGGTGAAATAGACACATAGAGAAGTAAGAGAAGACCAAGGCAGAAACTAGATGTGGTTTCTCCAAACAAGGAAGCAGGGTCAAGGAGTGTCAGCAGGTATCAGAAGCTAGGGAAGAGGCAGAGGGTGGATCATCCCAGAGGCTCCACAAAGAGTGTGGCCTGCTAACATCTTAATTTCAGACATGTCCTATAGATATGTGAAAGAATAACTTGGTAGTTATCTGTTGTTGAAGCTAGAACAATAAACAAGTACAAAAGACTTTTTCTTAATTTAACATCTATCTTTAAAGGATAATCAACTTTTTAAAGCAAAAGAAATAGCAATGAACTGTAGAGTTTATAATACATGTACAAGTACAATTTATGACAGTGATAGCACAAAGACCACGAGAGAGGAAGTGGAGAAATACTGTGGAAAAGTTTTTATTCTGTACATGAGATGGTAATCTTATGTGAAGATAGAGACTCTGGTTAAGTTATAGCTTAATTTATACTTAAGTTATAGCTTAACTTTCAGTTATAGTTAAGTATATTTAAATGCTGAAATAACCACTAAAAGGAAAAAAAACTATTAGGCCAACAAAGATAAAATGGAAACATAAAAATTTTTAGTATCCATAATTTATAATTAAATAACCCAATTAAAGTTTCCCAGTGTTGCTGGCTACCTTCCCTTAAGGAGGGCTTTTTAGAGTTTACTTCTTCCACTTTGTTTTCTGTAATTAATTGGTCTCGTTATCTCAATGGCTTACACGACTCTGTACTTTCTTCTTTTCAGCTGTTCGTTACCCCAGTTCTTGGTCCAATTTCTATTTCTATGTAGAACCTATCTTCAAATGTTTGTTGGTGCATATTTGCTGGTTTTTCATTAGTACAAGAATATCCTTCTGGTAGTGAAACTGTCCCCTTCCTAAAATGTCTTTGACATGAAGTTCTGCTTAAGGAGATAGTAAAGTTTGTCACTTAACTCTTAAAATGCATTTTATCAATTTACTCCCCCATTACTATTGCTGAGGGAAAATATTTGGTGAGTGATTATTTATTTCTAGCTCTGTCTTTTCTCTCTAATAACTCTGTTTACTTTTTACTGTTACTAATCCTGTTGGAGCCGTTGAAGCTGAATACACGTACAGGGCTGTGGCATGGCCAGGGCATGGCTGAACTGAGAACAAGGAGAAACCTCAGGGGGCAAGACAGGCCACAGCTGAGGACACCTGGCTCCAACCCCAATTAATAGGATGGAGATTGCGGCTGCAGGCATTTCACTCCTGTAGCGGTATTCACCTGGAGACTTTCTCCTAGGATAGTTCTCCTTAATAGCATAGTCTGTTGCTTGAAGGGGTCCTTGAACCCCTCCCAAGGTCCTGCTCAGGTTTCCTGCACTTTCCACTCTAACCCCTTCCTTATTTGAATACTAAATAAATACAGGCCACCCAGAGACACTCTCTGTGGGTCAAGACATTAGCCCACAGAGTCTTGAACTCTGCAGAGGGTTTTGATCCTCCTGGAGCCCTAAAAGTCATACCGCTTGTCTCATTTATTTAAGACTTTGCACACCCTTTTGGGAGATTGGGGATCTAGGCCAGGTCCCCAATATAATCGATGATTTCATGTGATATATTTTAGTGGATTTGATTTATTTATTTTTAAGAATGCCAAAGATAGTTTAGCTCTTAAAACATATCTTTCTCTAATTCTGAAGAAACTTTAAGTGGTTTCTGTTTATTAACGGTTTCTCTGCCATGACTTCTGTTTTCTCTTGGAATCCTTATGAGATGTTTGTTGGGTAGACCTAAACCATCTTCCATGTCTTTTAATTTCTCTTTTGGCTTTTTATATACTCCCTTTACCACATGTTTTGGATTCTGAATACATTCCTCAGTGCTATTTCCTAATTCACAACAATAATCCATATATATATATACACATATGTATACAACTTACAATTGATCTTATCCAAGGAATTTTGAGTTTAATGAAACAAATATAATCTTTAGTTTTAATATTTGTACTTGATTTTTATTGTAGGTGTCTGTTCTTGTTTCAATTTACTGACTTTGATTCATTACATATTATGTTTAATGGCAATTCTTTATTTAATTATCTCAGACTTTAGACCTCTTTTCAAATCTTTTTCTTAGACTCTGAAATGGATTTCACTATGAATAAATTTTTATTCTGATAGAGATCATTAGTAGCCTTTTTTGGCTTTAGATTCCTTCGATGAGGCTCAGGAGTTTGGGTTTTAGGCTTGCTTTAAGAGGGCATCTTTCAGTTGTTTTGCTTCTTTTGTTTTTCATTTCTCTACCTTTTCACCCTATCCAGTGGTTTTCTGGCTGACATCACAGGAGGAGGAGAAGCAAGTCTCCTCCACACTTGTCTTACATTGACAGCTCAGAGTCCCTTGAAAGGGTAGTGAATGGGCTATTTTGGCACATAATACTGAGTCTAGATAAGCCCTCACTGGTCAGGATCATGTGCTGGTAAAGACATCACTTCAGACAGTGAATTCTGGAAAGATTTTTCTTCAGGATTTTTCATGAACTGGGATCTTCTTTCCCAGCCTCTATCTGCTAGTGATTAGGTTTTCTTCTGGCTCTCATCTCGCCTGGGGACCCTTAGCTTTATTGCCCAACAGACTACTTACTTTCCTAGAAGCACTCACTTGCTCTCCATCTTATTATTTTAATTGATATGTATTAATTCTACATATTAATGGGACCCAATATGATTATTTTAATACATGTACTCAATGTGTAATAATCAAATCACGGTAACTGACACATCTATCACCTCAAATACTTATCATTTATTTATGTTGGGAGTAGTCAAAGTCTTCCTTGATTTTTTTGGAATATATATATATGAAATAGTTATAAACTATAGTCATTCTTCTGTGCTATGGAACACTAGAATTTATTCCTTTTTTCTAAGTATATACGATACCTATCATTAAACTGCCCTCTATCTCTCCTGCCCCTGCGCTTCTTAGCCTCTGGTGAAACTGTTCTGTGCTCTCTACCTATGACATCTCTGTCATTAGCTTCAGCACAGGAATTTCTCTACTTTGAGCCTGCACTTCCTTTTTGTTTCATGTGCGGTCTGCATGGAGGTTTATCTTGTACTTCAGCCTGTTGCTGTCCTTTCTCTCCCTTTATACTTTAGCATTGTTACTCATTTGCAGCTTTGGAGATATCAGATAAACCTGTGAACTTGGTAGTAGTCTTGCTGAAAGACTCAGATGGTGCTTCTTAACTAGATAATGTGTGATTGGTAATTTGGCCTTTCAAATTTAGAAGTAAGTAGTGGATCATCAGCTTTACCTCACTCAGACTCAAGCATCAGGAGCCACCAGGTTTGGAGCCACTGGCATGCCTTTTCAATTTGAGCAATTTTGAATGGTCCTTTCCAAAATACTTTTTCCCTAGCCTAGAAAAAAATATATTCATTTGGGCATAAATTGAATACAGTATAACTACCAACTACGTGGAACATGGAATACAGAAAGATCTCACCTGAGACTCTGAAACCCTCAAGCCATTAGCATCTAACAGGAGAGCTTCATTTACCCCTCGGACTTTCAGTACTGGGTGAATAACAGCATCAAGGGGATGGAGAGCTACAGACCAACTGAGTTAGCAAAGCTGCCAGGCAAGAGGCATCAGGAGCCACTCACAGATTCGTACTTACAGACTCACATATCTGAGTTCTCTGAAATAGAGACAACCAAAAGGCAAGATCACAGTGAGTGTTTAGGGAATATCAGGGGTGTGGTCCAGCCTGCATTTGAGCGTACATACTTGCTCTCTCAACGAAGCATATGATGAACTTGTTATTTTCCAGCCAGATCAAGACACCTACCACTGACATCAAAAAATGATATTCTGTTTCTTCCTTC
>PVJX010018971.1:0-35601 GCA_004027295.1 Dolichotis patagonum
ACACACCAGGATACGGGGGTGTGGGGGTTAGCGGTTCATACTAGGCTGCAAAGCACAGGCAGTTTTCTCTTTTGTTTTTTCAATCTCTTAGTGTCAGAGACTTTTCATGGAGTATACTGTTTAATCATTGACTAATCAGTTATCACTGTACCTTGACTTCTTTGCGGGATGGGTAGCTGAAGTGAATATTTCTAAATTCCAAATTTCCCTTAATATTGTCAGGTTTGTGGCCATCTGTTGAAAAGCTGTCAATGTGTGGCTCCTGCACAAAATCAAAGTTTAGGAAATCATTAAGTTAGTAAGTCACAGTAGCTACCTTTTAGTGACATTTTGCGGAGAACAAGGTAAAATGATAACAAAATTGGCTTTTAACAGCAAATCTGTTTTAAATGGGGATAAGCCAGCTAGGACTTACATTATCAATTATCTTGAAGATTTCATAAGCTGCTCCTCTTGCGTTTGCAAATGCTTCAATATTTGGAGATGCCTGTCCAATACTAAAAGCCCCAATTAATACAGAAAAGAAGACCTGAGGAATGTGAAGGAAAACACTGAGTTACCTGGTGTTTCCTGCATGTTTTCCATGCTTCTTTCTTCCATCATAACTAACTCCATTTTACAATGGCAAAGCAACATAAGAATACTGAATATTAAAAATATTTTAAAAGTTTATAACAAAGAGAATAAATTTTAAATGTACCACTTCAAAAAATATTACGTAAGGTTAACTAGCTTGGTTAATTACTGTACATCGTATACATATACCAAAAATCACATTATACTCCACATGAGTAATACAATTATAATTTGTCAACTGAGAATAATATGAATTTTTAAATGTAAAAAAATTTCAATGTTTAATTCTTTTTTATTTAGTATATGAAGAATGCACAATTGGTCTTATTTGCTCAGTGAAACAATGATATAAAAAATGATAAATGATCATAATGTTACAATAGAATTTTTTATTTCTTCAAGGCTTAGAATTTTTATTTAGATCATTGGGAAGGCATAATGGAACATAAAGGCTTGTCTCTCTTTCTATTAGAAGTTAAAGAGAACTAAAGTCACTATTCATTTTTTCCTAAATCATAAAAGAATTACATTGCCCAAAAGTTTACACAACAGGATTTTGCTAAGTGATGCTATATTCACTATTTTAAACTCCACAGTGATGCTAAAAGTGAGGGCACACTCATCTTCACACCTTACTTTGACAGAAGAGGTAACAGGCCTTCAGCATGTAGGCAACTGCCCTAACACAGCTAGTAAGTGCAGAGCTGGGATTTGAACCACATTTCTATTCTTTTCCTTTTTCTTTCTCTATTATCTTCTGTGGACCTTGGTTTTGAACCCAAGACTTCAGGCATGCTAAGTAACCACTCTAATACCGAGCCATATGCCTAATCCTTTTTATATTATTTCTGAGACACAGTCTTGCTATGTTGCTCAGGTTGGTCTCAAATCTGACAATCCTCACCCTCCCAAACAGATGGAATTACAGGCCTGTGACATCTTACGTGTCTCTGTACTATTCAATCGTTTTTCAAAATATGTTCTTCTAAAGTCAAGCCAATGCCACCCACTTTCATTGCCATCTTTAATGATGATTCATTTCTTTTTACAACTCACTTATAACTTACAGTGAGCACTTGTCCAATAGAATATTCACGTGATATGACCAAAGTGGTCCCATACCAAAATGCCAGAGCATAGGATGCATAGATCAGCAGGAAAGCAGCACCAATAGAAATATTGGCCGTGATGGCTTTATTTATTCCAATTCTTTTAGCTTCTTCTAAATTTTTATTGTACCTGGGAGAAAAAAAATGAAAATTATCACATACACTTAAAAATTTTAGGAAAAATATGTCCATGTAAGCATGATGGTATTGTGGAGTACAATGTGCCCAGCCCTGTGGTATGCATTTATTTTCTCTTTGTGCCCACACAGTGACCTATGAAGTTACTACTACTTCTATCCCCTTATTCTAAAAGGAAAAATAGAGGCTTACTGAGAGCAGTTTGTCCATGAAGAAATCTGAAAGCTCTTACTTTGGGCTTAGCAAGAGCAAAATAAGTGAAGCAATATTTTGCAAACTTCCAAGACATATACTTTTCATACATAAGACAAAATAGAACCCATGGGAAAAAAGCTTCTCTTCAAAATCTACATGCTTCAGTCATTAATTAACACAAAGGAGATATAATGCTAAGCTGAAGAAAGGACTTCAAATTTCTGAACCTTAAAGAAATTTGGAGTCTGATCCTTGTTCGGTCTCTCTTGAGGACTGTGGTAAGGACCAACTATGAAATTACTTGTATAAAAGCATTTTGATAGATTTGAATTTCTGTGTAGTATATTGAAATAGTTGTAATATATCTTACTTCCATACATATGTATTTTAAAAGCCACTAATCTACAAATATAGATAAAAATCTATATTTTTAAATATATGTAATATATCACTAAATATATCACTATTCATCAGTGTCTCCTTCTTTTATCCTTTCTCCATATTGCCTATATACTCATTCTAGCATTTGACATTCCATGGCTTCTGGAAGCCAGAACAAGTGGCTCTTGCATGTGGCTTGGGTCACCCAAGGATTTCTGGCTTCAGGGATTGAGAAAACCAAAATGTCAGTAAATTACAGCCCTGTAACTGGCTGACAACCCAAAAATCTTGGAGAACCACCCATTAAGACCACTTGGAACTAATACAGTGAATTCTATAAAAGGGGTAAAAACAAGGAAGCAAATAGAAAAACCAAAACTCAACATTGTGGTCTACTGACATTTTTTCTCCATTTGTTATGATTTCTCAAGTGATAATTTAAGTACAGTAAAACCTTGGATTGTGAATAATGTGTTCCATGAGTGTTTCACAAGATGAGCAAACATTTCTAATAAATAATGAAGGATATCTTTCATTACAAGTAGTACATGGTGCCAAATATAAGCACAACTGAGCCAATGATCTCTCGTCCCAGGATTATGTGTAATTCTACCCCAATGTCAAGAGGTTACGGAGAAGATGTCATCTACAGAGGAGGAGGACAAGGCAGAGGAATTCCTTACTTAAATGAGATTAGGGATATATGTAAAATGCAGAAAGCAATGCAAAATTTGGTAGAAAAAACACCACCCGAATAAGGCTATAGCAGTGTGAGCTTTGAATCTGTTTAACAACAATCTAATGTCACATTTCCCCAAAATCCTCAATTGAAGACAAAAGCAAGAGTCAGTGGATAGGTTTGTTGTTAAAGTTGTACAAGAAGGATTCCACTGAGCCAATAGATAGCAGTGATTCCACTAGTGATAGTGAAAGTTGTCCAACACAACAGCCTCCTCTCTCATCTCCCTCACATCAGCCATAAAGGTTTTCAAGTGTAACAACAACTTAACTTGTTTATTTTTCTTTATATTTTGTATTTTATTTATCATTTTGTATTATATTCAGTTTACAATCATTTTTATATGAATTTTTTGGTTTGTAGAATAAATCACCTGAGTTTCTACTATTTCTTATGGGAAAATTCACTTTGATATACAAGTGCTTTGGATTATAAGCATATTCCTGGAAAGAATTATGCTCAGGGACCATGGTTTTACTGTACTTTTATATCTTTAAAGAGTAAACAATTGCTATGCTAAAGCTAAAAGTAATTATGTATGAAACCTTACCTTCATTTGAAAGGAATGCAAGAGGTTATTCTGCTCAAAAAGAGAAACGTGGATATAAGCAAATAGGTCCCAGAGTAAAAGAGAAAGGATAAAAAATAAAAATAAACAAAAGAAAAGGAATAACTTTGAAAATATAGAACCAAGGAGACATTGTTAGAGAACAGCAGAATAATAAATCTGTTATTATCCTATTTATCAAACCTTCCTGAAGAATTTAGAGCGTTGCCTTATAAAAAGAAAACTTATAATCATTGAAATGAAAGAACTTCATTCTATAGAGAATTCACATTTTGGTGTCTTTAATGGATTAAATGCAAATGTACATGATTGCAAATATATATTGGTTTTTTTTTAAAGTTCTTTCATATGTGTATACACTGGAGTTCAGGCCATGACCAGATAACAGCATGCATTCTTTCTGGCCTTTTGACTACTTCTTAAAACTGGCTACTGTATCACAGTTACAAAAGCATGCCAAATGAAATTTATATGACAATTCTGTCCACTAAAGACCAAATCTAAATATAACTTTATACTGCTAAAATATGTAAATCCTGCCCTGCTAGCAAAATCTTCAAATAAAAAATTAATTTTAAGAGACATGCTTCATTAAGACATGTGTGTCCCATTTTAGTTGTGCAGCTGAAATAAAGGTACCACTTGGCATAAATTATACATGATTACAGCATGGAATTTCAATGCCTATGACTCATATGCCATCACCTCCTATATCTGAGGTCTTGCTTACCGAGAGAGTCTGTGGAAACCATGTCACTGACATGATGTTGTCCTATGCAGCAAAAAGAAACATTTGCACAGAAAGAAGGAATAATGGGGAAGAAAATCATTTAGATGCCATGAAAAATAAATGAAAAGAAAGGGTAGAGAAAGGAGCAGATAAACAATACTCTTTGACTCACAGTACTGTACTTATCTAGAGAATATTTCTTCCAACTGGTATATTAAATGCTTGTTTATTTGTAGCTGTCTGTACCCTTCCCTCCTCCTATTATTTGATGAGATATTGGGCCAATGATTAAGCAATACTTATCATTTTATTAGTCAGACGTTTTAAAGCAAAAGCAAAACCCTAACAAAAATCATCACTGCCTTCCTTTAAACTATGGAACTTAGCTATCATGAATATCTTATGAACATCTGTTAACTATTATGAATTTCAAAATTTTAACTTTTATACTCAGAAATCTGATAAAAGGTAAGTCACAAGAATAGTGCTAAGCAATGGATCATAAGAAAAATCTTCAGTTTCCTTTTTAACAATGTGCTTTTTGGTCATATTTTTTATCGTCTCACAGACTATACTTCACCTAAGTATATTCACCTGGGCAAGAAGGAAAATAATCCACAGATTAAAATGTTCCATAGACCTCATAGAAAATAATCATTCAATATTAGAGAATCACTAATTAGCTCCATAGGACAGAAAACAATAATCAGAAACATAAAACATATTTTAGCCTTAGGAAATTATTTTATAGATTATTTATAAATCAATTTCGACCAAGCATACCCAATTTTGAGCCTCATACAAACCCCAGGGAGGTTTCACCAGAAGTGAGAAGAAAGAACCCCACTTGTTTAGTTCTCAGGCACGGAATGACACAGGTAGGACCACTCTGAATCTGGGATTTGTTTGGTTTTTATGTTTATAATAATTTATTGTGGCATGTACCAAATCAAGTTATAATACAATAATTCTACACTGAATTTTCTTTGAAAAAAATAAAAATAAATTAACTTTGTCACTGCCCATCTAGACAACACTAGAAAATTCCTTGAATTAGGAGATATAAGAAGATTTCAACTAGAATCGCAAATTTTCCATTACTAATGCTGTAATACATCCATTGTTTATTTAAGAAAGCATATTTATACTGGGGAGGAAAAATCTCTTCTAGTTAAAACTGTCCTCAGGATACATCAGCTGATCTAGAATTTAGTATATCTATCAGTCTAAATAAGAAACTCATAGTGGGGCATGGAGGTGCACTTCTGTAATCCCAGCACTCGGGAGGCTGAGGCTGGAGGTCATGATGAACTCAAGCCTGGGCTATATAGCAAGACCCTGTCTTTAAAAAACAAAAACAAAACAAACAAAAAAGAAACCAGCACCTGCCTGTCCTGAGTTTGATTCTCAGTATGAAAAGAAAGAAAGGAAAGGAAAAGAGACTCAAACCTTTCAAGTTCTTTGCTTTGTCCTCCAAATGCAATCACAGTTCTAATGGCTGCTAAGACTTCTTCAGCCACGGCTCCAGCTTTTGCATATGCCAAGAGCTCTTTATCAGTAAATGAAGACAGTATCTGTTAAAATATTAAAATTGCAACTTCAAGTGATTTAAAAACCTTTAACAAGTTATGTTTTGCAAAGTAAAAATACACAGACACACCAAGGCTGCTGGCATAACAATGCACATGAATAATCTTTTTTGAGTTGTACGTGGTCATGAAGATGTACATTTTAGCATGTATTCACTCTGTAAACGCCTCAAATTGTTCTAGTCTAGGAGAGTATATCACAAATTAGATTAATCTCAAACATTTTCCATGAAAACCTGGTGAATCTTTATCTATAGAAACATAACTGAAACATTAAGACATTAAATTTGTACTATAATCATAAACAACCATGGGATACGGGATGTATGTACTAATGAAATACGGCGTGTGCTGAGCACACTAATTGTTAAGGATACTGTTGTTTAGAAGAGAGAAGGTGGGAGGGTAGAGGAAGGCAGGGGACCTCTGACTTGATAAGGTGTCTCGGGCTGGGCAGCAGGGTTTCCTCTGCTGGGCTCTATAGAAATGGACACATGTGGCCACCAAGAGAAGCCTTCGTTGTCTTTGTTCCCTGGGTGCTCTTTGCTTCTTCTGTTTGGTTCCTGAACATTTATTCTTTAGACATATGACTTTGCTTATTCTTCTTAGTTGCACAGTGAATAGGTTTTAATTTTCCCACTTAGATATGAGGAAATGGAAATGAACATGAAGCAATTTGCTAGTAAGTGGACCATCCAGAATTCAAGCCTAGATGCTGCAGCTTCAAAGCCGGAGTTAACAACCACTAGAGCAGCTCTCTCTCTCTAAAGACACGGATATGTGAACAAACTATGAAAGTTGGATCAACTGGTATGGGCAAAGCATGAAAATTCATGCCTTACAAGAAGTGCTGGTAAGGTCAGCCATGTAAGTTTTACACACAAACAATATGTAACAAAATTCTGATTAAAACCATATTGTACTCTTTTGGCAGCTAATGCATGATATTTGTAGACACAGTCATCTACATAATAACAGTATATTATTTCCTGGTATGAAATGATCAAAGTGACTTTAACAGAGCATTTTATCCTTTCCTGTGTATGGGAGTAAAAGGAGCCATAATACATGCAAGAATGAGTGGATGAAGGCGTAGAACAAATATTAATCATGTTCTCTGGGCAGACATCATGCTGCAAGTATCTGTCCTCTTTGGTACCCAAAACCATAACCCACTGGTCCATGGCACCACCCTGACTTCTCAAAGCCATCTTCTGAGGGCTGCCCCACTCCATTTTCTTCAGTCCTTTAAGCACTGGGTTGGAGGGGTTGATACTGAGCCAACGGGTCGGCAGAACACAGAACTCACACACGCAGCAAGGTTGGCCAATGTTTCCCTCCCGTGCTCCTGCAGCCAGTGACGGGAGGATTACCAACACATGCTTTCAAATTAGGAGTTTTAAAATATGCCATTTTTATTTATTGTTAATATGTCAAGTATCATGCTGAATTCAAGACATCTGAGTCGTTTTTCCTTCTGTGAGCTTCTATAACAGTAAGCAGATAAAAATATGATTCATCTTCATTAAGTGTTTTTCCCCTTCAAAAGAGCGTGTCTGTTAAAAAACAAAACTACCAGATACCAAGGCAAGGAAATGAAAAGTCAAATCGTACTACCCTTTCAATATAAAATAAAAAAGAGAAGACACTCGATCATTACAATTGCTCATGCAAACTACATAAAGCATCATTAGTTCACCCCTTTCCCAAAGACTGATAATCTCTTACTAAAGTCTAATGGATATTAATTGGAGACAAATGAAGTAGTTATTCCTACAAGTCAAAAACTGTCCAATATGGGCAATTTTGTATCACTCGAACTGATAAATACAGAAGACATACTTTGAACTAGAGAAAGGTGACCACGTCTGTATTCTAGTTTGTCACTTTTTCAGTGTAGGTTTCTGTAGCATTAACACTTTATAAATGCTTTATTTATGTAATTTTAACTTTTTATTTTGAGATAGGTGCCGTTCACATATATTTGTACAAAACAATACAGACAAGATCCCACAGAGCCCTCATTCAGTGCTCCTGAAAGCTTATCACCTAGTTTAGATTCATGTGACTATTGCCTCACCAGGCAATTCCATCACAGAGGTCTCTCATGGCACCTTCCACAGCCTCCATGAAAGTGCCTCCCACGTCCCTCCCATCTCCCCTAAGATCCCTCAGTGCTACTAACATCTCATCCCCATATCTACACCATTTTAAGAATGTCATACAAGTGAACTGTGTGGGATATGACCTTATAGAAGAGACTTTTTCACACAACACAATTCTCTAGAGATTCACTGAGTTTCTGTATGCTCTTCCATTTTTTACTGGTAGGTAATATTCCATGGCATGAATGACAATGCATGTTTCGTTCTATAAGAAACTGCACTGCTTCTCCCAGGCTGTGCCTATTTCCACACCCACCAGCAATCTGTGGGTGACATAGTTGCATTGTATTCTTTTCAGCATTTGTTTTTTACCATTTTTAAATTTTTGTTTAGTTTATTAGGGTATAAATTTGCTATCTTTATAGCATAGACCAAGAGATTTTGGAGACTACTACAAAAGTTCTTTCAGAACTAAATGATTTTTTTTCCATTAATTTCTCCTAAAATTTCTTGGGTTTTTGTTGTTGTTGTTGTTGTTGTTGTTCTGTTTGGTTTTTTGTACCAGAAATCAAAATAAGGACTTCATCCTTGCCAGACAGGTGCTGTGCCATTGAGCTATTACCCTCAGCCCCTAAAATTTCTTTTAGTTAATTAATTTCATTAAAGAGGAGGGAGTTTAATTTTAGTATACCACAAAAATGAGAGTCAAACATTAAGACAAATTGTCTTAAGTTATACAACAAATAGAGAAGGCAATAACCAAATCCAATTCAAATCTTTTTTTTTTTTTTTGTAGAACATGTTGGTAGTACCTGACATCTACATTCATCTTCAGGGGAAAGCACATGTACTGTGCTTTTTTTTAGTTCATGTTTGAGACACATAATGTTTACATTCATTATGGATAACTGATGCATGTACAAGACACATCCTCAATCTTTTTATGTCCCTGTTCTCTCCCCTCCTGCTTCCCCTGCCATCCCATATGCAAAAGATCTCCTTTCTTTTTACCAAATTTTTATTTTGCTCTTTATTTGTACTTTGGGTTTTTCATGAGAGAAACTATTAGCATTTAAGCCTGTGCATCTGATTTACTTCACTTAACATTATAATTTCAAAGTGCATCCATTTTTCCATAAATGCCTTAAATTTATACTTCATAAGTGAGTAGTATTCCACTCTTAGCCATCCTGTGATACCTCTTAGCCAGGTATCTGTGTAGTGAAATCTCATTCTGGTTTAATTTATACTTTACTGATGGCTGAGATGCTTAACAACTTGCTGTGTGTATTTGTCATCTACATATCTTTTTTTCTGAGATGTCTGTTCATGTCTTCTGCCCTTTCTTTAAATGGACTGTCTAGTTTTCTCACTACTGATTCTTGAATTTATTATATAATCCAGGAGTTTGTTGTGAGATGTGTGGCTCCCGGATGCCTCTTTCCTAGTATAAAGCTTGTTCTTTCATTGTCTTCAATGGACTTTCACAAAGTACAAGTTTCATTTTGATAAAGTATGATTTATTATTTTTTCCTAATAAAGATCATGCATTTCATTACAAATCTAAGAACTCTGAGAAGGCTTAGATTTCAAAGATTTTTGCTCCCTATTTCTTTCTCAAAAGTTTAAAGTTTTAGTTTTACAAGTCATAAAATAACTTTTAAAATGGAACTCTGATCCATTTTAGAAGTTATTTTATAAAATGTGTGAAGTTTAGGTCAAGGTTATTTATCTATTTTTTGGCCTGTGGCTGTCCAGTTACTGTAGCACTATTTTTGGTTTTGGGTTTCTGTTTGCTTGTTTTTAATATATGCGTGTGATATACAACAACAACCTTCATCTTATGGAACTGATATGTATAAATATCATATCTTGGTTTTTTGTTTGTTTTGGTACCGGGGACCAAAGTCACAACCTTGTGCTTACCAAATATCACATCTTGATCATTTTAAATCCCTCTTGGGCCTTCCCCCCTTCTCCCTTTCCCCTAGGTCCTTTTCCATCTCCACATTCCTACTATCTCTTTTGTTATGCATTCTATTATTTTTATTATGCATTCTATTATTTATAACTCTCATATTAGAGAAATGATGCAATATTTTAACCTTTTTCTTCTAAGTTATTTGACTCAAGATGCATCCATTTTCTTACAAATGACTTCGATTTACTCTTTATGGCTAGTAGTACTCCATTTTGTATATATACCATATTTTTCTTTATCCATGTATAGGATTTGTTGATGAGCATATAAATTAGCTATAATTTAGCTATTGTGAATGGTCCAGCACTATTTTTGAAAAAGCTTTCTTTCCACCACTCAATTGTTTTTGCATATATATCATAAATAAGCTGGGCATATTTTCATGGGTCTGTTTCTGCATTTCCTAATCTACGTCATTGATCTGGGTTTATTCCTCCAATATCAGATGGCCTTGGATACTACATCCAGTAAGCCTTAATGCCAGGTAGACATCTACCTCTAAGTCTACTCCTTTTTCAAGATTGTTCTAGGTATTCAGGGATTGTATTTTGCCATTATAAATTTTTTTTTTGTACCAGGGATCGAAATCACAACCTTGTGCTTACCAGGCAGGCTACCAGGCAGGCACTTACACCACTGAGCTAAATCCCTGGTCCTTAAACACTGGCTTTTTTTTTTTTTTTGCCATATAAATTTTTAGAATGCACTTGTTTGTCCATGACACAGAAAACCTTTCTGGAATTTTTAAAGGAACTGCTCTAAACTTACGGGTCTGTTGAGAAACTGACATCTGTACTCTGTTGACTCACTTAATATAATCCACAAATACACTGCTTCTCACCATTTTTTAGTCTTCTTTGATTTTTTTTTCTCATCGGCAATTAATAATCTTCACTCTACAGATTCTATACTCTTAAGTGGTTATGACCTTTGAAATTTTATTTGGAATGATTATAAAAGTTATTACAGCCTTCAGTTTCTGTGCATTCACTGTGTATAAAAATGCAATTGACTTGGTACCCAGTGACCTTGGTGAACTTTATTATTACATAATTTTTTGCAACCTTGGGAATTTTTATTTTAAAAATTATGCAACTCATAAATAGTTGTGTCTTTATCTCTTCCTTTCTAATCTATACACCTTTATTCGTACTCCTTATTGCAGTAGTGAGGCATCCTGGTGCTGCAATGAAGGCTGAAGAGAGGGGGCATCCTTATCTTATTGCCAGTCTTGGGGGAAGAGGGTGTTTCACCATTACAAACAATATTAGCAGTAGAGGTAGCATCTGAAGAATTCTTTACTTATTTAAAGGTTTCGGGCAATTCAGGTCACCCAGTTCACTTCAGTTGAGTTTGGATAATTTGTGATTATTAAAGAGTTGATACGTACAATGTCGAATTTCTGACATAAAGTTGCTTATAGCATTCCCTTATCTACCCTTCTAACATCCGCAGGATTAGTGGCATCCTGCACATGATTCTGATACTAGCCACTTGTGTCTTCTGTCTCTAGTTTTATCCACTTCATTAGAGGCTTGTCAAATTTATTGATCAATTTGTTTACAATCCATTTTCTACTTCATTGGGGGGCTTTTTTGTTTTCAATTCATTTTCTGCATTTAGCTTTGTAATTTCCTTCCACTTGTGTCCTCTTATTTTACTGTTCTTATGTTACTGAGATAGGATCTTAGGTTACTACACTGAGTTGAGCCATTTCCTCATTTCTAATGTAAACATTTAATACTATGGATTTCTTTTTGTTGTTGTTCTATGTATTATTAAATTTACTGAGATTTCTTGCATGACCAAAGGATTACATAAAAATGTGCTATTTATTTATATTTAGAAATTTTCTTATCTTCTTCCACTGCTACAGTCAGAGAACAAAACACTATGGTTCACATTCTTTTAAACTCCCTGAGGTTTATTTCATGGCACAGGTAGCCTATCTTAGTAAGTGTTTCCTGTGCATTAAAAAGAAAATAAACCAGGCATGGTAGTACACGCCTGTCATTCCAATACTTGTGAGCTAAGGCAGGAAGACTGCCCTGAGTTCAAGAGTTTGAGGCCAGGCTGGGCTACATAATGAACTTGAAGCCAGCCTGAACTACACAGCAAGTCCTTGTCTAAAGAAAAAAGAAAAATATCTTCTCACATATATTCTAACTTGTTACATTTATATTTTAATTTCTCTTAATTCACTGGAAAGTGTTATGCTATTATCTGTTTATTCTCTGTAAGAGAATCTTTTTGTCTGTGTCTTGTACTTTGAGTAACTACTTTGATGATAATGATGTACAGCATATTAACTATTGTTATTCTCTTATACTGCTGCGAAATTTTATTTTTATATTAAATAAAAAATGATGAATGTGTGCCCTCACCCTAAACCTAACATACTCTAGAGTTCAGTGTACATGTTTTATACAGGCAGAGAATGAGATATAAGAGTTACTTCCTTCTTCTCACCCCTTTCCCAATAATCACGTCTATGAGTACCATGGAGCCCTGGCAGGGGCAGTACTCAGTGAGACTGCATCAGCTGCTCCGACTGATTTTGAACAGAAGACATAAAAACAAATGTGAAATACATTAGGGCTATCATGGTTCCAGACTCTTCCTTGCTGTGCAGGGAGGAGTTAGAACCTGGACTCACAGGCTTCACCCACCTTTGCCCAGATTGCAGCTGATAGTCCAAGAACAGGGCTTACAGCCAAAATCACAAGAGTAAGCTTCCAACCACGTGTAAATCCTATTATAAAACCAGCCAAAAATGTTGCCAGCGATTGAAAGAACAATCCAATTTTGTCACCAATTCCTTCATTAATTTTGGAGACATCACTAAAGAAAAAATGATGTTAGAAATAATGTTAGAATTACAAACATATAACTCTTCTCCTAAACTCATTTTCATTTTGTGGGATATGGCAAAAATATCTAGAGTCTTTATCTGTATGCTAGTTTCATTTAGCAGGGTGTCAGTTCCTAGTACGAAATTTGTCATTGACAACAGAAATCCACAGTCCACATAGCTCCAGGAACTGAATGTGGTTACTCAAGAAGTACGCAACGTGGAAATTTCAAATTGCTTGGAAATTTAACCAGTAAGTATCATATTATTGCTCTACTGCATACTGCTTTATGAGCTCTCTGAGTATCCTTGATTGAGGCAAGTCCACTCCCTCATTCACTGCCAGTCAAGCAGGTCCCATCATTCCATGCCAGGTACACAAGACATGGTTGTTATTCAGAAGGAACTCAGTCTTCTGAGTGATGCACTAACATCTCTCAGAGATCTGATGACATCTATCTCATTTACTTTAAAAACCATATCTGAGTTACACATAAAGCTAGGTACTTACTCTGTGAGACGGGTGTTCAGCTCCCCAGCATCATTCACATCAAACCAGCCAATCTCCTGTTTCATTATAGCATGGAAAAACTGTGTTCTAATTTTTTGTATCTGTCTTCCAGCTGCCAGGCACCAAAATGAAACCTGAATGTAAGCAGCAATAAGCACCCCAGCACCGATTCCAGTATAATAATAGGCATACCTGAAAAACAACAAGAACACTGCCTACACTCTATGTTTTCTAATTAATGCATTTCTCCCAATCAGACCATTTATTCATAGTTTTTAGCTATGCATCACACCTCTTAACAAATACCAAGAGGTTATGGTAAGCAGATAAAATGATTAGTATGCAACTAATCTGTAGCAACATACTGTATAGGAAAGTTAAGCATGGTTTCTACTTTGGCTCCAATCCCCATTCTTGGCTTAACTGCTGTATGCTCTCAGGCAAGCTGCTGAAACTTCCAGAGGTTCAGTCTTCTAGCTGCTAAATGGTGATAAGAATAGTAAGGCAGTCATGTGAACTACTCTTGAGCCAGTTCCTGGCACACGGAAAGTCTCAGAAAATGAGTATGATAATGACTGTGTGGGGCACTGGGGCACCAGGTAAGAAGGGTCACTGTAGTCCTGTCTACTTTCACTACAGAACTTTCAACTGACGAACTCCTCTGTGTGGCATCTGCACATGGAGGGATGGAAAGATAAAACTTGTCAGAAAGTGGAACAAAGACAATAGTGTTCCTCTGGCCTTTTAGGCTGTTAAGTCTACAATTTGAATGTTAAGAGATAAGTGAAATTAAAAAAGTACATTTATACTGCCTGCCCAGCTGATCATCATCATGAGCTGTCATCTATCATGAGCTATCCTAAAATGTCAGTGAGTCACTCCCAGTTTTCCTTTCAGTTTAAACTCAAACAGTAAGAACTACAAGCATCTTCTCAAAGTGGACTCTGATATCAAGAAATATTCAATTAATGTTTCTTTGTTCTTAGT
Organism: Dolichotis patagonum; assembly: GCA_004027295.1. Classification (NCBI taxonomy): domain Eukaryota; kingdom Metazoa; phylum Chordata; class Mammalia; order Rodentia; family Caviidae; genus Dolichotis; species Dolichotis patagonum. Next base: position 14,461 of record PVJX010018971.1, read on the forward strand.
GTTCATTTTCACAAAAAACAAATAATTAGGCTTCAGTATGCAATCAATTTTTTTATTAAAGGCATACATTCTAAAGTGAAATACAGAACACCAATTTTCTCACTTTTGGAAGATTGCCGTAATGTAATAAAAATTACAGGGAGCAGATACTCCCTGATGGTACTATTGAAAATTTTGTGCTCAATACACCACAAGTAATATGAAACACTCTTTCTTTACTATACTTGGTAATTTACAATATATTTATCAGGTAAGATACAAGGGAGATGCTGAATTTTAGTTAATAGATAACTCAATATTTATTATACAGGTTTTAAAGATATAGCAAGAAATACAAAGAAATCAGTTTTATAAGAATTCAAACTCTGACAAACAGTAATATGTGTGTGTGGTTTTTTTGTTTGTTTTTTGGAAACAGAGTCTTACTCTGTAATTCAGGCTGGACTTGAATTCACTATTTTGCCCAGGCTGGACTGGAACTCTCGTAATCCTCCTGCCTCAGATTCTTGAGTGCTGGGATTACAGGCATGCACTACTATGTCTGGTTAGTAATGGGTTTTAACCATCAGGCATTCTGGTTTTCCCCATGTGAAAATACAATGCCTCTCCACAGGAATATCTGAAGACATTTTGTTTTTCAGCTTTCAAAATATAAACTGTTTCCATTTTCTTCAAATCTTTTATATCATTTATACTATAATGTAGAAGCATTATCTTCTGATTCACCAACATACAGGTGGTACCTCACACCACAAGCTCAGTTCCCTCTATGATGCTACACATTTCCTCATAAGGTCAATATTGAACCTCACCATTGAATTTGATTCTTTTCTCATCCAACTCAGTTTGCCACCAGAATCATGGAAAGAATCAAGTTTGTGAACTGAGATATCACCATACATTTTTAGAAATTAGTTATAAACTATTTAGGGGAGTAAACTTCAAGATGTGTAAATCATTAACAACATTTTCCTGAGTTGAAGTAAGGTCAGAGTGACTATACTGCTTCTGGAATACTATTTTCCTTGTTGAGAATTACATGCTGAATTTTAAAAATTCCTATTTCCTTATGACAAAACATATCCAAAAGGAAAACTAATAACTACAATGTCATTAAAAATTATTATTCCTAATTCAACCATTTTAAAAATCTACTTTAGACACTTTGAACTTCCATGTGTATTGTACTTTATATTTTGCAAAGCATACATAACTATTTAGGCTTTATTTTATCTTAATACATCTTCTACAACAAATATTTTTCTTTAAAAAAATTCTACACTGTAATCTTCTTGAAAACTAATATAAAATTGTTCTAAAAATTTCAGTTTCTCCCTCGGATAATGTAAAATTTTAAACATTTCTATAATGGAAGTGACAAAGCAGAGGTTAGTAAGATAATTGTAAGGAAATGTTTAATTACGTGGTCATTTCTTCCTCCAGATTGTTGAGCGTTATATTGATTTCACCTGGAACATCAAAAAACAAACATATACGATTCATGTCTTCTTCATCTCCATTAAAAATAAGCATATACAATGAATCAGACTCACTTAATCATTCACATAAAATTGTGTGAAATGGACTCAATTTTACTGTGCAAATATTTTCTTACTGTTCTGTGAAACCACACTCAGACTAAATTCAACAATCTTTATTTTCAAGAAGAAACCACACTTATAAATACATGCAAATGCACACTTGAACTTTAGTGCATATTTGAAATCTAAAACTGCATTTCTTCTGTTTTTGTTTTTAATAAAAATTATCTGACACAAAGATTAGTATAATAAACACCAGAGGGCATCACTCAATATTAGCAAATGCTAACATTTTTGGACTAAGCACATTATAAAGTCCTTCATAACTTTAACCTCCACCCTACACATATACACACATGAACATAACCACTGTTCAATATTTTCATCTGCATATTTCCACTTTTTTGTATGCATTTTCATAGACATACAAATTCATGAGCACACAAACATACACAGGCGAAGTTTTTTTAAAAATATAATTATAGCCTTTGTTCGGTGGTCAGTTTTTCCACAGCAGTATATGACTGCAAACAGACTTGAACACATACCTATACACATATGGTAAATATAATATAGGATACATGATTGGAATCAGGAGTGCTAGATCAATGGACAGACACACTTTAGACCTTGAAGTTGTGGCAAAAACTTAGAGTACGATATGAGAGGGTCTCCTCCAGATGACTCTGCTCTAGACAGGTGTGGAGAAGGGGAGGAAAAAGATTTTTGGCACTGTGAGCAATACAGACCAAAGTCTAGTACTTTTGAAGAATGAATGAGCCAATTTGGCCAGAGCTCAACGTACATTACATGGCTACGCGGAAGCAGACGCATAGTTGGAAAGAGTCTGGGCCAGGTAGGTGTAGTAAAAACAGACAAACAAGCATCAATGGTTTTGAGCTAAAATGGATCTAAACAGAAGCACTGTCTGGGAAGATTTTGCAGCCAGCAATGTATAAGATTAATTGGAAGAGACTTGAGTTACTGCAATTATATAGGAAGAGAAGGCCTACATGAGACCATAAAACAAGGAATAAACAAGACTTATGAAGGAAAAAACTTTAGGAACTGCCATCTGATGGAATAGAAACAGTAAAAATAACAAGTGATCAAGATGTCACACCTAAGCATTCAGAGAATGGAGGCATCATGGTAGTGAACCAGCACAAACAGCTGGTCTAGATGGCTGAAGGAAGAGTATTCATCCAGGCTCGCATATTCAAAATTTTGTAGTGCCTCTGACATTCAACCGAAGATGTTCAGTAAGTATTCAGACTGTCATTCTCCAGTTCTGTAAAGAGCTCAGAACTAAAACACAATTTCGGGGTCATGTGTTACAAGCCATAGCTAAATTCAGGAAAGAAAAACCATCTCTTTTTACCTACTGTAAGGACAGGTTGGCAGCTAAGGGAGATGGCAGGCCAAGCACAGAACACTGGGGAAAACTACATTTATGAGCAAGGTAGAAAGTAAGGAGCAATAAAGAAATGTAGAGATGGAAGGAATCTGTGACTGCTTCACCCTCTGCCAATGCAACAATAAAATCTTCAAGGGTGAGTTTTCATACAGATCATCCAGCTGAGATTTCTTCTATCCCATGTATAAAAAAAAAAAAAACAGGAATTTTCCCCAAATCAATCTTGCAAAACCTTTCACTGTATATTTTCTAACTTCTCTACATGTCAGAGACTATTTAGTTGTCATTGGTGTGTATTACTCCAAATCAAGACAAATTTGAAAGTGTAAGTATTTACTGTTCATTACTACTACAGATTGAAATTCCTTTATCTAAAATGCTTGGGACTAGAAGTATTTCAGATTTTAAAACTTTTCAGAATGATTTGAACTGTTTGTATAGATGTCACAGGTTGAGAACCCCCAAAACAAACAAAAAAAGTCTAAATTGAGCACTGATGCTCATAAAAGTTTCCAATATCAGGACGTTTCAGATTTTGCACTGAAGTTTAGGAACCAAGAGAATTTAAATATAAATTCTTTGGCAATAGTGGCTTCTAAGTCTAGAGTCATTTTCTTGCAGTTCTATAATTTCTGAAACAGTTCTGTAAGTCTTCTTTTATAAGTGGCTTTAGGAGCTATGATTTTAAAAATACAGTGAATGCCACTGCTGAATGCCATCCTATAAAGGAAAGAGAGAATCTGAAAATGTTACAGTAAGTCTTCATTGATCTATTCACCAGATCTGGCACCATGCAACTTCTGGGTCTCCCCCAGGTCAAAATGCTAGTGAAAGGTAAATATTCTGAATTGATTGAGGACATACAGGCAGCCATGACAGCATGACTAAAGACGTGAACAACAACTTTCTAAACTGCTTCAGAAAGTGGTAAGATTGATAGGATATGTGTGTTCCCATTCAAGAGGAATATTTTGAGGGCATTAATAGCAATGTGACTCTTATGGTAATAATTTTTAATAATTTTAATATTCATTGCATTTTCATTACCCCTAGAGCTCTATAAAGGCTCTGAACATGACTTATACACTCAAACATCCAAAGATAGAGTCATTTATTTAAAAAAAAGGATGCAACTGAGACCATAGTGTTAAGAGAAATAAATCAGACACACACGCATAAATATTACATGGTTTCTCTTATGTAAAATTCAAAAATATAAATAATTTAGAGCATAATAAAGGATAGATAATATGAAATAGGAAGATAAATCTTTCACAAATGGAAAGCCAATCTAGAGAGGGAGAGATGGAAGAGAGAAAAGAGGGAAGGGAGAAGTTAAAAAAAAATTAAGGTGGGTCATAGATATATATACCAACTCCCCATGATCAATGTAATAATTATGTATAGCAAACATATACTAAGAAACATTCTTAAAACTGAAATAAATACTCAAAGGTCAAAAATGATAAACAGAGATTAAACATTCCTAATCTGAAAATCTAAAATCCTAAATGCTTCAAACCCTGAAATATTTTGAGCACTGCCATGATGTCACTGACAGAAAATTCTAATTCATCAAACTTTGTTTCATGCACAAATTATTTTTAACAATTTTATAATGCAACCTTTAAACTATGTGTATAAAATACAATCCAATCTCAAAGTACATGTATATGAAAATATTCAAAAATCTGAAAAAAAATCCAGAAGGCTTCTGATAAGGGATACTCAACCTGTACTATTTTGAGAACTGGCATTTCACAAATAGTTTTACTCATAAGTTTTAAGGCAGTGAAAGTAGAAATGAAAAATGTAAATTATTTTCACTTTCCCTTTTTCGTATAAATTATTAATGCACACAAGATTTAGAGTGTCTGATTTTCTCCAATTTCTATGCCCATAATCTGGTAGGAAATGAATAGAAACAACTGTTTTAAGATTTTTGAGAAAGAGAAAAGCATCAATGTGGATATACTATAAACTGAATCATCAGAGACAATGAATAGTCAAAAGTTTATTTCAAAAGTATTTTGGAGTACTAACCACTATGAGACATGGAAAACCCCCTTAGGTCCTTAATTTCTGAGTTAGTTACCCTTGTTCTCTTCTCTGGACACCTATATCCTTCAGTGCGTAGACTCAGTACCAGTCTACTACTTAAATCCTAACTCACTGTGCCGCTTACTGTGTGTTATAATTTGTGTCTAGATGTCCTTGCAAAGCCTCACGCAGTCGTGGTGGGGTGGGCTTTTCAGAGGATTCATAGAGTCTGCGATTGATTTATGGTCCAATGGTAGCATTAAGGGTGTGAGGGCTACATCCGCCCTAGGACAGGCAGCCTGCATACAGCATAAGGAACACAAAGAAGGTTCTCCCCCTCCCTGTCCTTCCTTCCCTCCCTCTCTTGTTCCTGTGCTGTCTTCCACCACCATGAACTGTTGTGCCAACCTGCCCTGGAGCCAGCCCATTCTGGACTGAAACTTCTATAAACTGTGAGCTAAATAAACCTTTTCTCCCTTACCTCTGGGCGTTGGGTATTTTGTCTCAACAATGAGAAAAGTGACCAAGACACTGTGTAACCTCAGGGGATTTAAATTTACCTCAGGTGATTTAAATCTTTCTGGACTCCATTTTTCTCTTAACAAATATATAGAATATCAAACTCCTGAAAGGATTAAAGGAGTTAGTCTAAGTGAATCACAGAGAACATACCTCTATAACACTGCACTAGTCATATCCAACTACATCTGCTTGCCAGGCAAGGTGATGCACACCTGTAATCCCAGCACTCAGAAGGCTGAGGCAGGGGAACTGCCTTGAGTTTGAAGCCAGCCTGGGGTATATAGTGAGTTCAAGGCCAGCCTGAAACACATAGCAAGACCTTGGCTGAAAAAAAAATCTAAACCAAATATATCTGCTGGTCATGTTACTATCGTTTAAACCCCATTAAGGATCTTGAGGTTTGAGAATGAATAGAGTAGGTACTGTGGCTGGCACATAGAAGGCTTTAATATAAATTCATTAACATGTGGATTGAAGACAATAACTCCCCTCAACACCCTACTACGGGATCAGCACCTTTCTCTATATAGCACCTCATGGTAAACATTTTAGGCTGCATAGACCACATGGTCTCTGTCACAACTGATCTACTATGCCTCTGTGGCATGAAAGCAGCCACAGACAACACTGAAGTGAAAAGCATAGCTATTCTGCTAAAACTTTATCTTTAGATACTGAAAATTAAATTTTAAATCATTTGCGAATGTCTCAAAAAATCCCCTTTTGATTTTGAGTTTTTGCAAAAATTTAAAAATATATAAACCATTCTTGGATCGCAGGCTATTAGAAATGAAGCAGAGGCCAAAGAAGACCTGCAGACCATCACCTGAGGGCCCCCATGTTTCCTGAAAGGTAACAGCTGGTAACCTAGTTACTAAGCAAATGCTGGTCTAAGAGGGATTGTTTACATCTATTATGGGTACTAAATGTGGGCATATTCCAAACTTTCAACAACTGGACCATCATCTGTTTGGCAGGTCATGTATATTACTGAGTAGCAAAGTCAAAGTACTGTCTGTCTTAATACATTTGCACTGGTATAGCAACATACTAGCCAATAAACAGTTCCTGACATTGAGAAAACTAAAGTCCAGACAGATTTGGTTTCTGGTGACAGTCTATCTTCTGGCTCTTAGGAGGTGTCTTCTATCTATATCTTCACATGGCAGAAGGTGCCAGGCAGCAATCTGGGTTCTAAAAATACTAATCACATTTATAAGGAATCCACCATCATGACCTCATCATCTACCAAAGGCTCCACCTCCAAATACAGTCATATCAGGATTTAAGATTTCAAGACAAGAATTTTGGAGGGCACAAACTTTTAAATCAGCACCGTGTCCATTTGCACAGATTACTACTGTGACTTAGAGAGCATTTGTTTCTTTTTAAGAATAAAAGCCAACTCATATCTGCATGATTGACATAAAATGTAATATAAAATTTAATTCTATTATTAAAAAAAAGAACAAGTTCAGATTACTGTGGCCCATCAGAATTCAGCTCCTCTAGCTAAACAGAGCTCTTCCCAGTTGGGTCAACATTAAACAGTTGTTTTAATAATTTATAATTTTATTATTGATAGATGAGCTCAGCATCTATCTCTTTATGTCATGGATGCAGAAGCACATCATAATTAGTACTATAACAGCTCTGCTATTCTTACAGCAACAGTTATAGTTGTGCTCATGACAAAGTAGGGAAGATCAGAATGCGCCGAAAGTGCACATTTGGTCTGCTGAGTTACCAGGGAACACTAACAGATGTGTTGATTCCACTACAAACCAGGAGGAGAGCAAACTCCACACAACGGTGCCCAGCATATGCTACAGAGGAAACAGTGAGGACCTTTTGTGCATAGTATAGAAGAAAGATGCCAGTTCAAAGGCAGCATGGCATCTTACAGCAGGTGCCTTCGAATGCCATGAAGGTAGGTGCATAAAATTTTACATAACTGAAATGTGCTCTATGTTTTTCTAGCCCAATTCTCTGACCCAATTCACAGAATTGAAGTAGTTCTACTCAGAGTAAACACTGTATTCCCAAGGCCCATGGACAAGCATCAAATGTTCCATCTATATCCCAAATTGGTATGAATATTAATGTTCATGATTCTGGCAGAAAAAATTTATAGCCATCAACAGATACCTAAAATCTAAAAAAGTAAAAGGATAGTGCAAGCTATGATTAATATTTTCAAGGGTATTCTCAAACAGGAAGTTCGACATTTTTAACACTTAGTCCTAAACTGACCTGTGGGTCTTTGTCAATCTAGTCTTAACTAGAAGTGTCCTGAAGATTTAAGCTCAAAGTCATTGATCAGTCTCCCCCTAGTTGAGAGTATGCATGTTACACATAAATTATTTAATAGACCATCACATTCCTACTCTCTTAGCTGTTTTACATCTCCTTTCTTCATCAGCCAAATGTTTTGCTTCCTTTATCACTGAGAACACTGAAGTGCAGTAATGCACCCACACCTACAGTTTCACTCTCCATGGTTTCAGTTTCTTGTTGTCAACTGTGGCATTGTATGGTCTCACATCACAACAACTGGGTGAGAACAGCAACACCATATGACAGTAGAGATCATGTGCAAGCATTCACATAACTTTTAGTAGAGTATATTATTACATTTATTTATTTAATGCTATTTGATTACTAATTATTGATGTTAAGCCTACTGTGCACTATTTATACTATATATTAAACTTTGTCATAGATACGCATATACAGGAAAAATACAGCATATGTAGGGTTCAGTGCCATCCATAGCTTCAGGTATCTCTTGGGGGTTTTGCAACATATCCTTTGCAGGTGAGAATGACTATGATGAAAGCTAAACATCCAGAGTCTCATCTCATCTACCTAGCTTTGGACTCTCGACACTCAAATACTCTCTTCCCTTTTGTTATTGTAGACAAGCTGTCTTTGCTTCTACCTAAAGCAAACAGTGCCTCCTGGCCATATGGATTTCATCCTTTCTCAAAGGAAGAAACTTTGACAAGTTTTTTCCCTCTTTGTTCAAACATCATGTATTACTTTCTCCTCTTTTCTGAATTATTTCAATTAATAAACACATTATTTCTTTCATTCTAAAATATACACACACACGCAAACACACACATGCACAATCACACACTTCTCTTAGTCCCATTTCTCCCTTCCTGCCTAATCCATGGAAATATCCAAAACTGAACTGCTGATATTCACTGTCCAGACCTAGTTTCCCTTCATCTTTCTCACTTCAGTTGATAGTAATAGCAACCTCTCCGATTTCTCAGGCTAAAACTGTGGAACCAACCTGGATCCCTCTTTGACACTCACATCCAATCTGTCAGGAAATCCTGAAACCAACTCTGGTTTCTTACAAAGTCCTGATGCGATTTGTATCTCCTCCTGGAACTTTCTGACTTCATAGAGCTTTTTCCCTTCCCACATATCTCTGTCAGCATTTCCACTGGGCATTTTAATGCTTGTGAGCACTATCTTTTCAAATTCATGACAAGCATAAGCTACACTCAGACCTTCTACCTCCCAAAGCATTAAACACAACAGTGCATATCCAGTGATATCACCCTAAGTGTTTTCCTGCATCCTTCTAATAAAGTAACACAAACAATACTTACTTTGATTAGTCATGTTTGATGAAATACTGCTTCCTGCACTCGCAAAGCTGTCCGTCATGTCTCCAAACACCAGCATCAGCAGAGGGAGCGCAGCACCATGGATGACAGCAGCCAGAGTCCCCAGCACCATGTACAACCTGTCCAGCCAATTGGAATAGCGAAACTACGAAGAGAATAAAATAGAGCATAGGCACAATTAGCAGTCTTCTAGATGGTTTCTTCTGCCTTCAAAACATGTCCCAAGACCAAGTATTATTCAGACTACAACTGCTACCACTCAAGTCCAAGCAACCTTTGCTGAACCGTTGCAATAGCTCATTTAGAAAACATCATTTGATTCTTCATTTGAATTCTGGCTTAGTTCTTCAGGTTGTATTCTGTCTTTTTAGGAGGTCAAATGAGCCTATAATAGAAATAGACTACTTGTTCAACTTTCTAAGAGAAGTTCCTTTTCTTCTCACAAGAAAAACACTTAAATGTCACAGGCTACTCAAAAGGTAACATTTTATAACTTTTACAAAGTATCATTGGCTTAACTTACCAAAAGTAAGGAAAAGATACATATTAATATAATTTAAATGAAAACAGTGAAACCCCAACAGATATCACCAAAATCCAGAAGATTATAAGTAAGTACTTTAAAAATCTATACTCCAATAAGTTAGAGAATGGTATAGATTCCTAGATATATATGAATTTCCAAATGGAACCAAGAAGATATTAAAACCCTGAACAGACTAATAGCAGGCAATAAAATCTTAGGCAATAATAAAACAATGTATCAACTAAGAAGATTCCAGGACCCAATGGATTTACCACATAATTCTACAAGTTCAGAGAAGATGTAGCACAAACCCTTCTAAAACTCTTTAATGATACAGAAAGGGAAGGAGTACCGCCAAACTCATTCCTGGAAGCTAGCATCACCTTGAACCAAAACCAAACAAGGACTCAAAACAGAAAACTATAAAGCAATCAATCTCATTAATGAATATAGATGCAAAACTCCTAAACAAGATACTGACAAACAGAATGCAACAAATCATTAAACAGATGACACATCATGACTAAGCAGGCTTCATCTCAGAGATGCAAGGATAGTTTAATACATGCAAATCAATAAATATAATACATCACATAAACAGAAACAAAGACAAAACTTACATGATCATCTCAAAAGATATAGAAAAGGCCTTTGACAAAATCTAACATCCATTCATGATTAAAACCCTGAAGAAAATAAGAATAGAAGTGCCTTACCTCTATGTGATAAAAGTTATAAATAGCAAACTCATTGCCAATATCATAGTTATCTGGGGAAAACTGAAAGGTTTTCCTCTAAAATCAGGAACAAGACCAATACGTCCATAGTCACCTTTCTTGCTCAACCCAAAACTTTAATTACAACAATCAGGCAAGATTTTACAAGTACAAGGGATATGTAATAGGAAAGGAAGAAGTCAAAACTATCTTTATTCACAGGGAACATGATCCTGTACATACCAGACCCAAAATATTTTACCAAAAACCCCTAGAACTAATAAACAAATTCAGCAAGGTAACAGGATACAAAATTAACACATGAAAACCAATAGCCTTACTCTACATCAATAATGAATCCCCAAGAAAGAAATTAGGACAATGCAACTCACAATAGCATCTCAAAAAATTAAATACTTAGATATTAACCTAAGCAAAAAAGTGAAAGATCTTTATAATGAAAACTATAGTACTCTGAAAAGGGAGATAGAAGAGGACATCAGAAAATGGAAACATACTTTCTCTTTCCAGTAAGCAAAACCAATATTGTGAAAATGGCCACTTTTCCAGAACGTATAGATATAATACAATCTCAATCAAAATGACAACAATATTTCTCACAGAACTAGAAAAAATAATCCAAAAAATTTTATAGAACCAAAGGAGACACAGAATAGCAAAAGCAACCTTGAAAAAACAAGCAAAGCAGGAGACATCACAATCCCAGATCTCGAGCTATATTATAAAACTACTATGATTTTTAAAAACAGCAAAATAATCACAGATATGCAGATCAATGGAACAGAAGAAAGGATGCAAAAACATCCTCTGGCACAGTCAGCCATCTGATCTTTGACAACAGGGTCAAAAATATAAGCCAGAGAAAAGATAGCCTCTTTAACAAATGGTGCCAGAAAAACCGACTATCTGCATGCAAAAGATTGAATCTAGCCTCCTTTCTCTCACTATGTACTAAACTACAATCAAAATGTGTCAAGAGTTACATATTAAAAGAAACACTTCAAGTGATGGAAGCTAAAATGGGTAAAATTCTTGAAGACATAGGCCTTACAGGCAAGGACTTCCTGAACAGAACCTCAACTGCACAAGAAACAGTATCAAGAATCAACAAATAAGATTATGCCAAACTAAAAAGCTTCTACAGGGGGAGCGCCAAGATGGTGAAGTGGCAAGCAGCAGAGAAAGAGACTCTTTGAGAGTCACCAGCCAGATACTGGAATGTAGCAGTGTGAGAAAGACAAGGAGGGAAGTGGATCTTCTGGACCCAGGAAGAATCTGAAGTGTGAATTAAAGCCCACAGAGCATGTGAAGAGAGAAACTTTAACAAAGAAGAAAGAGGTATCCTGTGGCACCTTCTCCCTGAAATTGGATTCACTGTGCAAAAGGAGCAGTTCAAATCTTCTGACACATGGTGACGGCTGGTGACCCCAGAGGTCTCCACAGAGAGGTGTAGCAGTAGAGGGGAGCAATGGACATGGCGGGCTGCACTGGCTGGCTGTGAGTGCTGAGAGTTCAGTTCTCACACGCCAGAGAGCAACTGACTGAGGGCCATCTAGGAGAGGGGCTAGGTGGGCTCAGAAGTCAGAGCCACTGCCAGCTCCATCTAGCACCTCTCAGGGGGCTCAGGCCAGCACAAGGTACACAGATGGCTGCAGGTGGAAAGAGTCTGGTCTTGGCCACAAAGTGCAGGCTCACTGAGATTATCCACTATCCTGCCAAAACGCTACTGCTGGCTTGCTGGGATAAATCAACGTGGATCAGCACTCTGTCTACCAGTGACAGCAACACTGTCTACCAGTGACAGCAGAGACAAACCTCAGAGTGGACTCTTTTCTTTTCTTTTTTCCTTGTCTGGTTTGGTTTTTGTGGTGGTGATTTGTTTTTATGTTTTGCTTTTTGTTTTTGTTATATTTTTTCTTCTTCTTCTCCTCACTGTTTGACCTTGTTTTTATGAGTGTGAACATGGTTTCTAGCCTCTTGTGGTTATGGTTCTGGTATGTTCTTCTTTTTATCTCTTTTCTCTCTTTCTGCATCCATTTAACAAAATTACTGAGATCCCCCTTGTCCTCCAAACTTAATTCTAATTTCTTCTTCCTCTACCACTGCTCTGTTTTCTCCTTAACCCATTTTAAATGTTAACCCTGAGGGTAAAATTGACATATTAAGGGCTTGTATATTGCATATAATTTTCTGGTTGGTTTTAGATTTTGCAATATAACCACAAATCTAATTCATATGGTTAAAAGTGGCAAATTAATGGTTAGCTCAGTTTATCATTTGTGGAGAGCAGCTAAAGCTGCAAATTGATCACATGTGTGGGGGCATGGCAAGGTCTATCCAAAAACAAAGAGCACCCAACATGAGCCATGTAAACAAACTGCTCCAGTCTAAGTTCCTAGGCAAAGGAGTATCACATGGCAACAATCTGCAAAAATGTATAAATAAACACACTGTGGTGGTTGAGCAGTTCCTTTTCCTCTCAACTGGAGTGTGCCTGACCTCAGCTTTCTGTATATCACCTTTTATCTTTGTTTCTCTACCCTCTCATCCTTGCCCCAGCAACTTCAAGACCTGCACTGGACAAGGCATATTGGTGCCTGAACACAGATTGTGAGAAAAGGAACAATCTCATTGTGCATGCAAAAGGGGGAGAAGTGCATTGATAGCATCAATATTAATAACAAAGGTGTAACAATATTGATATTGACATCATTAGGTGTAAAACTTGGGACAAGAGAAAAATGGGCTCACTAGGGCCAAAGAGAAAAAAATGGGCTCATGAGAAACAAAAGGGAGAGAGGTGTATTGATTTTATCAGATGTTAAACATGGAGCAAACAGATTTTTAAGAACCATAAATGTATATTTAACTGTTTGTTTTATTTTTGATTTCTGTGTTTACTTAACTCTGTAGATGTATTTTGGGGAGTCCTTTAATGGTTGTAAGTTTGTTGGGACAACCAAAGGATTTGGTTCATAGCATTAATTTAAAACAAGTCCCAAGTGGGAAGTGGATAGCAGAATAACAGTCATCCTTGATAACCTTAACTTTGCCACAAGCAGTTACTTCTGCCTTCTCAATTCAGGAAAATTTTGCTGTGTCATGGAGTTGAGATGCCCAGGACTATAGCCATCCCTGCTGCAGAAAGGAGCCATGGCCACAGGCTCATCGCTCATTGTGAAGACAAAAGGAGCAAACACTGAGATGGCCCTGCCCTCCAATGTGCTGCAACACAAACTCTTCCAGGTGCCCACTGACTCTTCTAACTGCTGACCCACCCATACCACAGCACTCACACTGCACTCAGCTGGGACTAAGGGAGCCACAGTAGCTCACATCAAATTTTTTAAAAAAGGCTGAGACTGCCATGTCCCCTGGGGAGGGAACAGACAAAGATGGAGCCCATCCCCAGCAGCAAGGTGGGAGCTGCAGCTGGAGGTAAGAATGACAAATGGGAGCCCTGGGTGCCTGAATACAGAATACAGGAGTTTTTTTCCCCCTAAACTTATGACTGACAATGGCCCAACCTATACAAGTACTGCCTTCCAAATATTTTGTAAAATTTTTCATATTTCCCTTACCATGGGAATTCCTTATAACCCTCAAGGTTAAGGAATTGTTGAGCATGCTTACTATATGCTAAAAATTTAATTACAAAAACAAAAAGAGGCATCCTTCCTTACAAAATTTACACCTCATAATACACTTCCCTTGCAGTATATACTATTAACTCTTTAAATCCTACTAGGGATGGGACTACAGCAGCAGAAAAACAATTCAATCAGGTAAAAGTAAAAAGCTGGGAAAGGTGCTTTGGAAAGATCTTCATACTGGACAATGGAAGGGACCCAACCCAGTGCTAATTTGCAGTCAAGGGTATGCTTATGTCTTTCCAGAGAATGCTGCTGAATGGCCTATCTGGGTATTGAAGCATACAGTCCAGCTGTATCATGGACCCAGGCTTGGAGAAAGAGTTGATTCCACCTCTCAAGAAGCTAATCCTCAGTCCTATGACAGAGATGACTTGGAGACTGCTCTATAGCTGATAGACAAGAATGCAGCTAGACCCAACCTGGACCAATTGAAGGAATTGACCTAGAAGGCCCATGAGATTATAACCAAAAATGGAAATTAAAGGTCTGAGTAGGTAGTAGAGTGCTTGGAGATAACTGAGATGAAAGTTATATAAAAGTTATATGAAATTGAAGGAATTGACCTGGAATGCCCATGAGATTATAACCAAAAATGGCAATTAAAGGTCTGAGTAGGTAGTAGAGTGCTTGGAGATAACTGAGCTGTAAGTTATATGAAAGAAGGGGACACAAAATTTAACAGCATTTTAAAGATAAAATAACATTAAAAAGTTTATATTAATTATAAATAAAATATTTTATTCCTTCCAAATTTGACTTACAAGATAGCTCTGCTAATCCATCTATATAAGGGCAAGGCAAGGCCAATTCAAAAACAAAGAATACCCACAACAGGCCACATAAACAAACTGCTCTAGTCCAAGATTGCTAGGCAAAGGGGAGTCATGTGACACCAAACTGCAAAAAATGTATAAATAAATGCATTGTGGTGGTTGATCAGTTCCTTGTTATCTTAGCCAGAAAAAGGCCTCCACATAACTTCAGCTTTCTGTATAGTCTTTTACCTTTATTTCTCCATCCTCTCACCATCCTCTACCCCTTTATTCCCTGCCAGGAACACTGTGAGTTGCACTGGACATGGCAGTCATTTTCTAGGCTCTGTTTGATACTATTGGTACCACTGTCACCAAAAGTGAAAGAATTGCTCTAAACAGCTGTTCTTCCTGATGTTTCATGACTGAGACTGACAGGGTCACAAAAAACATGGTGCCACAGTGCCAAAGAATCAAGGACTGGGACAAACAAGCAGCAATTTCTCATCTCCAACAAATTGAAGATGTAGCACATGTGAATTGCAGCACATTCAAAACCCAAAAACCAGCTACATCTGAAAGATACCTCAGAGAAGTAGTTATTACATAATGGTTCTAAATACCAACAATAAAACAACCCACCATAGGCAATTCACAAGCATCATCCTAGGAATTAAACTAAAAAAAAAAAAAGAAAAAAATGAGAAGATATTTAAATAAGATGCAACCCCTGACATCCAGTTCACCAAAGGCAAACCCAGGGGGCAATGAGGTAGGACAATCTGAAAGCTTCCGCCCTGTCCTCTCTGAAGTGGAAACAACAAAGCAATTAAATAAGGGTCTGAAAAAAAATAAAATCAGAAATAAAATTCTGAAATAACTGCAGAGATGGTGTCTGCAATGAAAACCATCCTTAGTGACTTTAGAGCAGATACAGACACACAAATAAAAATTTCATTGAAAGTATTCACAGCAGATTAAGTCAATGTGAGCATATGATCTCCGATATAGAAGACAGGTTTGCAATTAGTAATCAGGAAAACAAATATAGCATGGGACCATGAGAAATCAATCCAGCAGCTGCTAAGGGAGGCAAAGAAAAATAAGTTAAGATTGATTGGTATCAACGAAAAGTAGGAGATAGTACAAATGATATTTAAAAACCTTCACAGGTGTCACGGCAGAAAACTTTTCTAATAGAAAAAAGAATCTGACATCAGATAAATGAGGTATACAGAACTCCAATTAGCCATGTTCAAAAAAAATCTACAGTCAATCATATTATAGTCAAGAATCCAGAAATTCAACACAATAGAATCTTGTTGTTGTTGTTGTTGTTGTTGTTGTTGAGACAGGGTCTCACTATGTAGTTAAAGTTGGTCTTTGGCTCACTTTGTAGCTCAAGCTGGTCTTGAACTCATAACGATCCTCCTGCCTCAACCTCCTGAGTGCTGAGATTACAGGCATGAGCCACCACATCCAGCTCTAACACAATAGAATCTTAAGGGCTGTTAGAATTTGTTAGAAACAAATCACCTATAAAGGAAAGCCCATCAGAATCACAGCTACTTCTCAGCACACACCCTCAAGTCAAGGAGAGATTGAAGTGAAGTATTTCAAGCTCCAAAGGAAAACATAAATCAAGACTGATGCACCCCACAAAACCATCTTTCAAAACTGGAGAAATAAGATACTTCCATGACAAAGAACATCCGAGGAAATTTATGACCACCAAACCAGCACTCCAGCACTCCAAAGTGTTTTGAAGGACATCCTAGAAAGAGCTAACAAGGACTACTACTCCATGAACCCCAACAGAAGGAATCCACCAGGCAAGGCAAACAAACAGAGGGAATGGGAAAAAAAGAAGGGAAGCAACAACAGGTAAATAACACGACAAACATAAGTCAGTCCATAGCAGTTATAACCATCTCAATTCACCAATCAAAAGACACAAACTGACAGAATGGATCAAGAAGCAAGATCCAACAACATGTTGCATACAAGACATACATTTAATTAAAAAAGAAATTCATAGACTGAAAGTCAAAGAATGGCAAACAATACTCCATGCGACACGAACCCAGAAAAAATCAGGGGCAGCTATTCTATTTGCAGACAAAGTCCATTTCAAGCCAAGGCTGATTAAGAGAGATAAAGGTCATTACATCCTTGTACAGAGAACAATGCAAGAAGAAGAGATAAAAATCATAAATACATATGCAACAAATACCAGCACACCAAACTACGTAAAACAAATATTAATGGGGATGAGAAATCAAACAAGCACTAATACAATTGTATTGGAGGATCTCAATACCCCACTGCCACAAAAAGATAGATCAACTGGACAGAAAATCAACAATGAAATATTAGAACTAAACCAAATTTTTGAATGAATGGACTTCGTAGATGTCTACAGAGTGCTCTACCCTACAAAATTGAAATACCAATTCTTCTTAGCTGCACGTGGGATATTCACCAAAACAGACCACATACTAGTTCATAAAACAAGCTTAAGTAAATGCAAAGAAACTGAAATTATCTCATGCATATTATCAAACCACAGTGCAATGAAATTGGAAATCAATGGCAAAAGAAACCACAAGAATTTTATAAACACCTAGAAATTAAACAGCATCCTCCTGAACAACCAATGAGTCACAGATGAAATCAAAGAAGAAACTAGACAGTTTTTTCAATTAAATAATAATGACAATTCAACATACCAGAACTCATGGGACATGAAGAAAGCAGTTGTAAGAGAGAAATTTATAGCAGTAAATACCCATATCAAGAAAACAAAGCAAACATAAATAAATAATTAAATGGTAAACCTCAAACTTTTACAAAAAGAAGAGCAGGCTAAGTCAAAAGCTTATACAGGGAAGAAATTATAAAGATGAGAGTAGAAATTAGTGCATTGGAGGCTGAAAAAACAATACAAAGAATCAATAAGTCAAAGCATTATTGGAAGATTAAATAAAATTATCAAAAAAGGAAAGAAAAGACTCAAACCTATTAAATTAAAAATGAAAAGGATGAAATGATGATGGACCTTGCAGAAATCCAGAAGATAATCTATATTTACTTTGAAAACTTGTATTCTAATAAGATGGAAAATGCAGAAGAAATGGACAGACTTTTAGATACATATGAATTACCAAAGCTGAATAAAGAAGATATAAAAATCCTAAATAAATCAATATCAATTGATGAAATTGCAGATGTAATTTTTAAAAGCTACCAACAAAGAAAATCCTAAGCCCTGATAGGTTTACTGATGAATGCTTTTTTTTTTTACTTTCTTCATTTATTTTTATTTTATTTTAAAGAAAATAAAACCAAACAAAATGAAATGGAATAAATCCAATCAAAACAAAACAGTGAAACTGACACAGGACTTCAAAACAAGGTAATAATAGGAAACCAACAATAGCTACCATAATGCCTCTTGTTTTCTTCAAAATAGCCACTCATACCATCACACATAATAAAATCAAACAAAACAGAACAGAATAAAACCAACCAAAACAAAACAATGAAAGCAATACAGAACTTCAAATAAGATAATAAGATATCAACAATGGCTACCATAATATATTTTGTTATCTTCAAAATAGCTGCCCATGCCATCAAATACAATAAAATCAAACAAAACAAAACAGAATAAAACCAAACAAAAAAGCAATGAAATTAAACAGAACTTTAAAACAAGATAATAGGGAATTAACAATGGCTACCACCTTCTGAAGGAAATACCCCTTAGTTTCTATATTGCATATTGTTACCCTCTAAATAGATGTTCTGACTAACTGGCTTTAGGCCTGAAATTCAATCAAACAATACAGTTATTAAACTGTTTTGTTTCATTTTGTTTTGGTTTGCTTTGTCTTGTTCACGTCAGTGGCTATCATCTCAGCCTGCTTCTCCAAATCAGCTGATTGGTTACAGTAGGAGGGAGAGGAGGTGCTTAGCAATTCTCATCTCCTAGCCTGTGTGCCAGCTGGCTCACAAGAAGGGGTTGGCCCAGCCCATGACCACTGCTGGCTCACAGAAAGGGGTTAGCTTCTTCATAGTTCTCTTCCCAGGTCCCATGGTTGTTGCTGGCGCACAGGAAGGGGTTGACCTGGCCCATGACTGCCACTGGTTCACAGGAAGGGGTTGGCTTCTTCTTGGTTCTCTTCCCAGGACACATGGCTCTGCTGGCTCACAGGATGGGATTTCGCTGCTGAATTCTATAGGAAATTTAGGGAAGACCTAACACTGCTACTTCTCAAATTGAAAGTGAAGCAACACTTCCAAATTCATTCCTGGAAGCAAGCATTACTCTGAACCAAAACCAGAGAAGGACCCAAATAGGAAATAAAACTATAGGCCAATCTCCCTAATGAACAGAGATGCAAAAATCCTCAATAGGACACTGGCAAACACAATGTGGCAAATTATCAAGATTATACATCACAATTAAGTGGGATTTGTACCAGGAATGCAAGGATGGTTCAAAATACATAAATCATTAAAGTAATACATCATATTAACAGAGTCAAGGACAACAATCATATGATCATCCCAATAGATACAGAAAAAGCTTTCAACAAAGCCCAGCACCCATTCATGATAAAAAAAACTATAAAAAATTGAAATAGGTGGTCTTTAACTCAATCTGATAAAAGTCATCTATGACAATTCAACAACCAATATAATACCACATGTACAAAAACTGAAAGCTTTCTCTCTAAAATCAGGAACAAGACAAGGACGTTCACTGTCTCTACTCTTATTCAACATAGTCCTGGAAACTTCAGCCAGAACAATTAGACAAGAGAAAAAAATAAAAAGAATAATGATAGGAAGGAAAGAAATTAAATTATTGACAACTATCCCAAAAATAGCAGGGTATATTATGGTAATCATTCTTAATTTCCTATTAATCTGAAGCCCTGTATAACTTACACTGTCTTATTATGACTAATCTTATTTGAATCTGGTTCATTAGGTTGCTGTTTTGTATTGACTGATTTTATTCGAATATGTTATGATTGATAGTATCAAGTCTAAGAGTATAGGCAACTATACTGAAGATGACAAGATTCACTAAGATACTCACTCTGGTTTGACTATTACCTGCTTTTGAAGTCTTATAATGTCTCCAATTTTTTTATTAATATTGTTATATACTGCTAAGACATCATAGTAACCATTGTAGATCACCTTGTATTGTGGTTTTATATGACTTTTTTGTTTCAGGTTTTTCTAGGAATTTGTTTTGTTTTGTCTTGCTTTGTTTTGTTTTTCCCTCTAATACAGAAAAGATAGATATACATGTAGAGACTCATGCATGTGTACAACTTACAAACAGTTTATGAGAACCAATTATATAACACATGATGAAATGAACAACTTCTTTGAAGGAAAAGAGACACTACAGTACCCAGTGCTGATTCCAAAGCGTCATGATACGAAATCCAACAATACTGTCATTCTTTCTTCAGAGTGATTTTAGCCTGTTTTGTTTTGTTTATGTTCAACATACATGAAGGTATAGACAGTTATTTTGAAGAGAATGAGAGACATTATGATAGCCATTGTTCACTTCCCTATTGTCTGGTCTTGAAGACCTGAAATGCCTTCCTCATCCTGTTCAGATCAGTTTCATACTATGTTGTTTCATGCGAATTCTCTGTATGTGAAGATATGGGCAACTATTTGGAAGAAAAGAAGAGACAATATTATAGATAGTGAAGATCTCTGATTGTCTTGCTTTGAAATTTATGTCTCTTACATTGCTTTCTTGTGTTCTGTTTTGTTCTGTTTTGTTGTGTTTAATTTTGTCCTCTTTAAAATAAATAAATAAATAAATAAAATTATCATTTTTTGTAGATGATGTAATATCTACATAGAAGACTCCAAAAGCTCAGTTAAAAATCTGTTAGATTTAATAAGCAAGTTCAATAGCATAGCTGGATACATAATCACCCTCAAAAATCAATAGCCTTCCTGAACATGAAGAACAAATTCACTGACAGAGAAATTAGGCAAATAACATCTTTCACAATAGCATCCAAAAAAATGAAATACCCAGGAATGAATCTAACAAAGTATGTAAGAGACCTCTACACTGAAGACTATAGTACTTTGAAAAGGAGATTGAAGAGGATATCTGAAAATGGAAAAATATCCCTTGTTCTTGGGTAGGAAGAACCAACGAAAAGAAAATAGCCATACTTCCAAAACTGTTATAAAGATTTAAGGCAATTCCAAACAAAATTCCAATAACACACCTCACAGAATTAGTGAAAATAA
>PVJX010018972.1:0-35623 GCA_004027295.1 Dolichotis patagonum
GGAGACTTCCTGGGGGTGAAGGGCAGGGCTACGGGCCCAAACAGACCCGGCCCAGATGCGGATCTCCAGGCAGTTCCTTGCGGATGAAGGGCAGGCCTACCAGCCCCAAAGAGTCGCGCCGAGATGCAGGTCTGCACAGACTTTTGATCCAAACAGCCCAGGCCACTCTATGGGTCCGAGACTTTCGGGTCCCCGTATGAACAGATTTTGAGAATTCTTTGTAACAGATCTTTGTCTGCGATGGTCTGGAGTTAATTGTTGAGAGCAACTGCTTCACAGATGATAGGAGTAACTGAACAAATATGTAAAGGCTTTATAATTGGTATTCGACTGGGGTTCAACTTCTCCATAGCATGACTAGCTGATACTCTGCAATCTCCATCACCCCAATTATTCAATTATGTAGTGTAACAGGTTTCTTCAGGGACTTCAGCCAGTAGTATGCATGAGATGGCAACAGTTATACTAATTCAAAGTATAAATAGTAATAAAAAACTGAAAGGATAATAAGATCCAAAATGTACAATAAATATTGTAATAATGAAAGGGAAAGAAAGTACTCAAAAGGAAAGAACAACTTGTAAGTATACACATATAACTGTATGTATGCTTAAGTGTGCAACACAGATAACTATACTGCTAATTGTCTGTTAGGTCATCAAAATGAATAGTATGTGCTGTCACTGTTTGTTTATTTTTTTATGCTTTAATTTTGTAACTTGAACAACTACTTCTAAGATAACAATGTGTAATATATTAACTAGTGTTGACTTCTTACTGTTTTTTTAAAACTCTGTATTATTTCTACCCTTTTTTCTGTTTTGCTTTTTAAAAATAAAAACAAATGTGAACTATAGATCTTTCTTTCACCTCATCACAAAAAATCTCAACCCTTTATAAATTCTTCACAACTTTCTGAGAACTCTAAGCTTTGTCTCTCTTGAGCTCACTAGTAAAACCAATACCAAAACTTCTGCCTACTGTGGAGTTCCTTCTATCTTGAGGCACAAGGAGGGGTATTGGTCAGTGTTCTCCAGAGAAGTGGAAATAACAAGACACATACAAATATGCAAGAGGAGATTTATTATGGCAATAAGCTTGCTTAATTTTATAGGCTGAGAAGTTTTACAACAAGCTAAAGAATTAGGAAAGCTGGTAATATAATCCATTCTGAGTACAGAGGCCTGGGTATCAAAGGAACCAATGATAATACTCAGCCCAAAGGCAAAGCCTGAAAATTGTGGAAGCTGGATGCTGGGTTGCTGAGTTGGTTAAGACCTGAAGTATTAATGTCTAAGTACCTAGAGCTTTGGTGACCACGACCAGAAGAAGACAGATGGCCTAACTCCAGAGAAAAATTCATCCTTTTGTCATCCTTTTGCTCTATTCTGGCCCTCAACACATTGAATGATGTTTCCTCATATTGGTAAGGATAAATATTCACTCAATCTACTGGTTTAAATGTTAATCTCTTCTGGAAACACCATCAGAGCCACACCAGAAATAACATTTTGCCACTTATACCCCTGTACCCAAACATCCCTTCACCCAGATTAGTTGACACAATAGAGTTAACCCTCACCCACAGGGGATAAACTTGTTCATCTGTTCTACTCTATTACTAGTCAGGTTGGTAGTTAATGATATACCAGAGCCCTATTATTCCTTTTTTGTTTGTTTTTACCTATTTTTTTTAAGATAGGTTCTCCCTATGCAGTTCAGAATGGCCTTGAACTCACTATGTAATCTAAGCTGGCCCCAAATTTGCAGTGTTTCTACTGCCTCAGCCTCTTGAGTGCTGGGATTAGCATTCTTTTCTGAAGTTGGAAACAATGCCTGAGTCCTTCTCTCTCTCTCTCTCTCTCTCTCTCTCTCTCTCTCTCTCTCCCCCCCCTTCATCATCCTGTGACCCTTGATATTACCATGTCTCATGGTAATCTTCATGTGAAGAGCCACTTGTCTTGGTTCCAAATGCCCAACAACCAAAGGGCTTGTAGCCAGAACTAGGTCTTTGTGCAGGACAGACGCCATCCTGTCATTTCTGCCACCCTTCTCAAGCACTTTCATATAAACATTGGTTTCCTTCCTTCTTCTGTCCAAAACAGAAGCCTTATTGCAAAATACTCCATGGACCCTTCTATTTAAATTGCCTATTTACTTGTCAGATTACTGAAATATATTTGCCTCTCAGAGAAGACACTATTGTTTATTTGACATAACATATTGTTGCTAAGAAAGTTTTCATATCTATTTACCCACTGATAACAAGCTTAATGTGATAAAATTAAAGGGAAATTACCATTTCATTTCCAGTTTGGGGAGGAAATAATTTTGAGAAAGTAAAATTGAATGGCTTGTTTGAATGGTTAAAAGATAAGCAATGTGGTGCTTTGGGAGGATGTATAAGGTATAGAAGACAACTTAATTTAAAATAAGACTTAAAATGGGCTCAATAGGCAATAAATATCCCTAGGAAAATCATCAAAACTGCTTAAGAATCAGGGGAAGAAGGGAATTAAAATAATTCAGGACAGCATGGAGAACAGTAAATATGCAAGAAGGATTTTTATTTTCATCTGAAGAGCAAGTTGGCAGCTCTAGTATTACAGGACATAGGAATGTTACTGTGGTTGAGAACATTTTCTTCCTCATTCACACCACAAATCAGCATAGAATATTTAAAGGATTAAAGCATAAACTAAAAATTTATCTTAGTTATCTGTCCATGGTCTCATCCTGCTCTTGCTAAGCTCAATTTTAGTTCAGATTGTCTTCCAGAGATACTTCTGTACAATTTTCACAATCAAGTAATTTAGTCAAAACTGCTTTTGTGTGAGTAGGAGAAAATTCTGGTTTAGAACAAGAGTGACCCCAAAAAGTTTCCTGGCTAAGAGGTGAGGCTTTGGGAAGGTAATTAAATCATGGGGGTGATAAAGTTGAAGGCTGTTAGGAGGTAGAGTCTTGGAGTTAGTTCACTGGGCCTGACCTGGCATGGAGTATTTCTTGCCCTGGTTTTCCACTCTTTCTCTGCTCCTGGCCGCCATTTTCTCCCTGCCAGGCCCTTCCACACGCCATTTCTGCACATGAGCCTGCCAACCATGAAATGCAATGTCTGAAACTGTGAGTCAAAATAAACCTTTCCTTTACATTGTAGGTTTCAGCATGGTGTCTCAGTAATAAGAAAGTGGTTAAAACAGAGGGACAGGGTGGAGCTAGACAGATCAGTGAAACAAAGAAGTTAAAGTTCCATTTTCAAATGGACAGAACTCTTAACTTGTTATTTTATAGATAATTAAGAACTATTATCTACAAAACACATAAATAATATTTGCTTTTTAAAATCTCTCCAAGTAAAAAGCGCAGAAGAAATGGACTCGACTCTTTCCCAAAATGTTGATTGGTAAATCTCAAAACATTTTTCTTATACCTATATATATTCACATGTATACATATATGCCCACCCACACTATCAAGAACACTTCATTCATATATATTTCTTTATGGCCGTTTTGTATGTGTGCCTTTTGTTTTATATATTAGTTTTCTACTGTTCTATAACTGGCCTTTTTTCATATTTGTGTTAAAGATAATTCTGCTGTCACACACATTAATTCCTGGTAAGAATACAGTTTACTTGATTGTCACCTATTAAGGAAATATTAGGTTGTTTTTATTTTTCACTACAATGAACAATAATGCTGTAAACACCCTCATATGCACATATAAATTAACTATGAAATATATGCCTAGAAATAAATTGCTAAGTCAAAGGTTAATACACATATTTTAATATTCACAAGTCACTGCTACATTTTCCTACAAACAATTTTCTCAATTTACATTCATATCAATTGTGTATAAAATATCAACATAAAACTATGCCCTCACCTAAGATAGATGTAATCTTTCTTTTTACCTTTAGTAATATGATAGGACATTCCTCAGGTCTGTTTATCAAAATCTTTCAGGACCTGGCTCAAATGCAATCTCTTCATCAATTTCCCTGAGCACCTGGAAGCAGTACCCTACCCCTGTCACTCACTGGGCCTGTTTATCCAAACCTCCCTTGTTATATTTATCATATTCAGGTTTGTATTTTAGCTGTTACTGATGTGTGTTCTCTAGTCTGCCTCTGAGTTGAGAGACAGCTAAGGATTCTATCCAATTTATCTCAATATCTTTCCCAGGCCCTCTTCCAGTGACTTTCTTTTCTAGTTGGGAGGTAGTAATTTGTGAAATGTACATGTATAAGAAAAAAATGAATCAATGAAATGTTATCCTAAACAAACAATATTTTGTAAATAAGTTTTCACATATATAGTATTTACGATTTATTCCAGGAAAGCAGTGAGTATAAAACATGATCATCAAATAGCAGATTTCATATAAAACCCTTTCCATGGTTCATATATTTCACTTATATAGAAGAACATATCTAACTCTAACTCATAATTTTTTACTCTATAGTCTGTAAAATAAGCACTATGGTTCCATCATAAACATTAGGTTCAAATCTTGTGCAATCATTTAATATGTTCAGACAGGTAAATTCATTAAAATGCTCCACATTTCACTTTCCTCATGTATAAAATGGACTTAATAATAACTCTTACCAGCAAGATGATTAATTATTTTCACGAGGGATGTGTAAGAGGTGTCTACTGTGAGTCAGGCATAGAGGCTAAAAATGTGAAGACATTATGGGAATCGTTTGACACAAGAGTGAACCTTCCTCTTGTAATAATAAAATCATATATCATACACTCAAGATACAGTGTGTTGTGTCTTTTTAAAAAACAATATGGTATATGTCTTTTAGTGAAAAAATTTCTTGTTATACTAATACACAAGCTTTATAATACCTAAATTGTCAAGCCCAATACAACTGAGCGGCATCCCTAGCCCAAATCTGTAATACTTTTAGAGATGGTTAATAAGAGATAAACATGTCAAGGGGTATTATCATTTCCTTCTTGTCATATTAAACATCTCATTGTATATTTAGAAAATGTTAGAGATAAAGTCACAGCCAACTTAAATCAAGAATAGAAAATAATGTGATCTTAGAGACATTTGCACCCATTTTGATAGAGAAGTCTTTGCTCCTCAAATTCTCAGGAGGAAAATAAAAAGCTCTTTTTGCTCTAACATGTTGACCTTTGAATCTGAATTAGTGCAGTATCAGTGGCCAAATCTGAACTGTAAAATGAATCTGTTAGGATTAAGGGTTTAGCTGTTGCATGGCTAAATGGGTCAAGCTCTCTTAACTGATGGATTTAACCGATGCCACCCAAAAGAGGAAAAGTTTAGAATTAAACAATCCTGCCAGCTTTCAGTATTTCTACTATATCACACTTTTTCCACAAGACTCACAACCTCTCAAGTTTAGAAGGGAAATAAAAAAATAAATTCACACCTCCAGCTTCTTTTCGAGCCAAACTTATTAAAG
Organism: Dolichotis patagonum; assembly: GCA_004027295.1. Taxonomy (NCBI): domain Eukaryota; kingdom Metazoa; phylum Chordata; class Mammalia; order Rodentia; family Caviidae; genus Dolichotis; species Dolichotis patagonum. The sequence continues at coordinate 5,450 of PVJX010018972.1, forward strand.
GAAAGCGAGCACTCACTTTCATAATATCTAACAGCTCAGGGAAGCTTAGTTTTATTTGGTAACTGAAGTTTGAAACTACAACCAGTACCACTAGTCTGCCTTCAACCATAAAATTATTCATTTCAGCTTCTCTGAATGCCCATATTGTTGCCTGTACAACTCCAGTAGTTGTTCTGTTGATTTGTAATACATTTCACCCTTCTGTTAATTTTAAGCACAAAGCCTACAAAGTCACCCAGGCCTTGTTGACATTCTTCTCAATTCTCTACCACGTTGCTTACATAAAATTAGATAGATTTAATGGACACTGTCAATTAAAAAATAGCCATAAGTAAGCATGTGACTTCAAATACCATGGGAAAATTATCTTTATAACAGCTTTCCTTTCAAGAGAAATAGATTCTCTGATGACTGTGATGTACCCAACCCCCATTCTCCTCACTCTATTGCAAGAGAAAGTATGGATGGATGCAGATTTTTTTCCATTTAATTTTCACAAAGTGTGTGTTCTCCTACATGGGTTTATATTGCTGCCTAATGAAATAATCAGCTAGTATTCAGTGGGGGAGTGGCAGTGCAATAGGGGAAGAACCATCCTAAAAGGTCTATTATCCTGTCAGTATACATACAGAACTCTCATTAATGCAAATTAGCTTTACCCACCAGGACAAAAGGGAGGCTAGACCTTAAACATCAAGTTTGAGAAAAAAAAAGAGAAAGAAAACCTATCTAGCAATGCAAAACACAGGGAAAAAAATTAGAAATCACTCTTGCCTCCAAGCAACCTCAACTCGTGTAAAGACATTTATGTGGCCATTAACCCAAGCAGAAGTTAAACTTGTCAGCATTACATGCAGAATGTATATAAGGTTCACTGTTCAAGAACAATTTCTCGAATGAATTAAACACAAACTGGATTTATTTCTAGACAGTAGGCATACTCTGCCCATCATCTTCTGAATAGAATACCTACAAAAGGGTTAGCATTTTTTAATGTTCCTTATGCTTATCTTTAAGGTAAATGACTAAGGAGCGAAAGAAAGAACTGCTGCTGAAATTCTGGCTTATAAGCATAACCTAAACTTAAGGTCAACCTGGTGTTCTCTCGTGGCTCCCTAGCCCATTTCCAGCCCATCAGCAAGGCCACTTGCAAATGTAACACTGGACCAATTTCTTCACCTTTGTCTCTATCACCTGGTTCAGTTCAACATGTGTTTCTTCCTGGCTTCTGTGATAGCCATCACTTCGACACTATTCCTCCACTTAAAACAACAACAACAACAAAAAAGCAAAAAGTAGTTCTTTCAATACAAAAATCAAAGTCTGCTATTCTCTACTTGTCCCTTTTGATGGATGGCCACCTCACTCAGAGTGAAAGCAGTTCCGCGGTCCTCCAGATGTGGCCACTTCCCACGCATGTGCTCTCTGAACTCCTACTCTTCTTTGGCCCCTCTCAGGTCCTCCCTCAAGCCACACTGCCTCCCAAGTGTTTTGTTGACCTGCAGTGACCTCTGGCCTTCAAGCCATTCCATCTGCCATTGCTTCCTCAGATGTTACTTCCTTCAGGCCTCTGAAATATCGCACCTCCCTTTGTACCTCCTGTACTCCCACTGCCTTTCTCTGCCATGTTTTGTGGCACAGTGTACAGCACCACACTAATTGCACGTTTTCCAGGATATCCATCTGCAGCTCTCTACCCCTGCTGAATGTAAGCTCCATGAAGCTTCTTTGTCTGGTCTCTATTGGACAGTGTCCAAAACAAAATAGAGCCTCTACAAAGAAAGTAATGTCCTTGTGGTCATTGGGAGTACATCATGTTCACAGTTACTGAAACGTACTGACTCTATCAAATATCTGAAATTTTCTTCATGCTGCATTAGGAAATTATATAAGAAAATATAACCATAGGTCAACTTCAGAAATCCTAAACTGGATAATTTTACTTTCCCAGATTTCTATATTTACATCTTATTGGATATATAAGATACTTTTTTGTGCTCAGTGCCTTTTATTCTTAAATATAGTCCCCAGAACCCATGCCCATTTCTTTTCAATTCCAAGTTCATTGAATAAAATCTTGCACAGGTGATAACCTCTTTTTTGTTTTTATTAACCTTGGACCTGTCTCAATATCAGAGTTCCAAAAAGAAAGGAACAAATATCTCAGAGTGTAATCAGAAGTGCTAGAAACAGGCACTTTACAATGAGTATACAAACCTGAGTTATGCAACCTACTAGCTTTTGTGTGTGACATGTTGACAGAGGTTGACACTTAGTGGGTTAGTACCGTGTAGTTGTCAGCTGGCATTAAGACTTGCAGTTCATCCTGCAGTCAAAATAAAGGAAGATGACGAAATCCTTATTTGGAATCTACACTCCAACACTGTGGCAGCCCAAAGCCTTTCTGTTTGCTCCAAGGTTCGCAGTGTCCCCTCTGCTTTGTTATGCACAGAAATGGACTCATTTAAGCTTAAACAGGGTATCTATTAACTATTTACACCTAAGTGTATTTTGCTCATGGTAGTCATAAAAAGCATATTTTTCTCATCAAACTTTTATGCACTTTTCTTAGGTTAATTACAATCATATATAATAGAAAATAAGCAAGAAGGGAACTCATGGAGAAACCGTATCTAATCAAAGAAAGGATGCTTATTATACTTTTAGTAGTTCTGTGAAATGTAATAGAAAGTTCTAAACCTATAGTAAAATGGTTCAACGAATGAGAAATTTTCTTTATATTTTCTAAGTGTTTTTAAATGTTCTCTGCTTGGGTACCAGATATGTGTTGCATTTTTAAAAATAATTACTTGAAAACCCACAATGTTACCATATCATATTGAATGGGATTACAGTCACAGAATTAGACTTTTTAAAGAATTGTGGCTTATTTTATCTTTGTCATAATGCTATCATGAGTAAAGCAAGCTTTTAAACTCATAAAGGTAATTAGGGATGTGATCTGTGAAAATACTTTCATATTGTTATAAAGCTATTTGTGTTGCCTTTCTTTTTGAAAGTGAATCACTATGTATTTCTAAATTGGGGCCTTTTTCTTCTAAATCATAAAAGTTGTGCTTTCTTTGTTTGTATAATGAGTAAGAGCTTTATCTGGAAATTGCTGCATAGCCACAATATATTTTAGATAGACTTGAAAATTCAGTTTTGTATGAGGAAGTCTTGTACCTGTCTGATGCTGGTAATTGAATTACTATACAACACATTAAGAAAAGAAAATTTAGAGTAGTAACAATTAAATTATGTTCTCATGTTCCAAAGAGTGGACTCTTCACAGCCAGAGAAAGAAGCCAAATGTTGTCAAGTGATGGAAACTGACATTAGGAAGGGAAGAAAGAAGACACTGCATTAGTCCTTGACTTAGTCTCTCAAGGATTAAAAAGAAAGAGTGATTCAGACTTGAGTCAAGTAGTCTTCTATTTGAGCTGCTTCAAATAAGCAACAGATTGTGCAAATGATACGTGAGATTAAGATACAAGCATGTGGGCAGGACTTCCTAGTTTTTCTTAGAGAAGGACCTCACATTTGACATGTGTTATGGATTAAAAATTGGTGGTCAATTTAATGCCAGCTGGATTACATCTCCATGCTGCTGAGCATAGATGTTTCACCTGAGGAAAGTTGCCAGCATAAATGGAGACGTGGAGGAGGAGAAGAAAAGGGCGTTAGTGCGTTGAGGCGCTGAGGCATTGAAGGTTCTTCTGCAAGTTGTTGTTTGAGACGTTGGTCCTCCTGGAGAAGCTCTAGTCCTCACATCAAGCATTGCTTCCCAGCTCCGGAGGAGAAGATGTGTGCCGCTTGGTCTCAAGGATGAACTCGTCACACTGGCTTCCTGGCATGTACTCAACTGTGCTTGTCTTCAGAGGACCTTGGGCCTCCGTGTCACTGAGGATGGCTGTGGTGCTTTTCAGAATAGCCCTGGTATTTGTTGTGAGTGTGACTTCTTGGCTCCAGCATAGAACCCTCAACCTACCAGCACAGCTCCTTCACCCCGCTGGCATAGACTTTCTAGTTTCCACTGCTGACCTTTGGACCTTTCCAGTGCAGATCCATAAAAGAGACTGGCGTGAGTCCTTCTTGTGGGCTCCAGACCTCCAGTTGGACTCGTGGGAGGCATTGTTATGAGTTCTGGGTCTCCATCTGGACTCTTGTGGGACATTGCTGTGGGATTCAGGCCCTTGACTAAATATTCTATGTCTTTGGTGTGGATAGATTTCCTGCATTTTCTTGTGTTAACTCTGGGTGACCATCGTAAAAATAATATTATAAACTCCATATCCTGATTCTAATTGTTCTGTGTACAACCTCTGACTACAACAACTTGTATCCAGAGAACAGTCACACTCAGCAGAAGCACAGAATAGAGCTCTTACTTTTTTCTGTATAACTCTTGGCTAGGGAAGAGACCTCATCAACACTCAGGCAATTTCACTCCGTAACAAGGACCACAGTTATCTACATTCCAAAACTATGCTAACCATGGCCAAGTAGAGGTTACAAATGCTAGTGATTCCATATGCATTAGTATCTCATTCAGATTCACACAGTGATAATGAAACACATGTTTTTATTTTCATCTTTATTTCACACTCAAAGATACTGAAGTATTATGGGTGACTTTGTATTAATGGTAGCAGTTCCCACATATTTACCAATTGCTAGGCATGATCCTAAGCACTTTATATCAGATTTCAAATTTAATCTTCAATATAACCCCATGAAGCAGATGCTCTTATTGCAAGATGTGGTTTGGATGATGAAGGTGGTGACAACAGTAACAAACACCTTTGCAACTGTCAGGGTAGCATGTTTAAGAGCCTATACACAGGAGGAAGATGTGTTATGTACCTCTGTTCCCTCAGAAGCTTGATAAGCTCACTTATGCATATGCTCACCCACACTCACCTTGCCTGCCACCATGTCTTACTCCCCAGGCTGTCTTCCTAGACCCATGGATACAGCAACGTGGCAACAAAATCTATTCAGATTCACCTCTACTTTCTACGTAGAAAATTGTATGAGTTTTATAAGCTAGGAATGGCAATATAAACTCAGGATTGCATTTTTGAAATGTTTATTAATTTTTTGAGAAATAATTTACATATAATGAAATTCATTTAAGTGTACACTTTAATGAGTGTGGACATATTTATATACTATGTAATCACTAAGACTAGCACAAGTCAGGTATGGAATGTTTTTATCCAACCAGAAAGATTTCTTGTGACCCATCCCAATCAATCCCATCTGCCTTTCCTCTCAATCAGTTTCTTCTGTCACTATAAATTAGCTCTGTCTTTCAGAATTTCATTTAGATGTACCTACACTGTGTATGTGCCCATGTAGTTGAACATACCAGCGGCTCATTCCTTTTTTTCTGAGTACTATTCCATCAAATGTGTATGCTACAATTCATTTTTCCTTTTTCTTGTTAGTGACTATTTTCTGTTGCTTCCAATTTAAGCTACTACGAACAGAGTGGCTGTGATCATTTTTGTGTACAAGCATAAGGACATATATTTTCATTCTCTTAGGTAAATACCCACGATGCAATTATTGGATGATATGGGAAGCACAAGTTAATTTCATAAAAGTCAGAAAACTCTTTTCGAAGTGCTTGTACCACTTTACATTCTCACCAGAAATCTATGAGGATTCCACTTTTTAACATTTGCTAAAACTTGGGATGGTAGTAGTTTAAATTTTAGTCCTTCTACTGAATGTGCAGGGGTAACTCATTATGACTTGCATTTTTATGGCAACTAATGATATTTAGCTTTTTCTGTGCTCATTGGCTATTTGTACATCTTTACAAATATCTATTTTTGTTTATGTTTCACTAATGAGCTGTAAGTACTTGTACATTCTAGATATTAGTTGTCACAGTTCTGGAAGCTAGGACATTCAAGGTCACGGCAGACTAATGAGGGTTCTCTTCCTGGTTTACAGATTGCATCCTCTGCCTCTGTCTTAACATAGCAGAAAAGATGAGTGAAGTCTTGGGGTCTCTTTTAAAAGAACACTAGTCCTCTAGATGAGAGCATCATCCCCAGATGTTAATGGATAATTTTGGTGAAGGTCGATTTTGAGAAAATCTAACTTATCTTTTTTCTTTTTTTTTATTTTTTAGGTAGACAGATAGATGCAAAAATTATAAATGAAAATAAGTATATATATCCTCAAATCATGAAGATTTTCTGTATTCCTCCTAGATATTTTATTATTTGAATTTTATATTTAATATTACAGATAGTATGATTTTGGATTTATAGTTAATTTTTATTTATGATTTGTGATAATGAGCAAGATAATATAAAAGTGCATACACACACATTTTTTTCAGCACCTTATTGGAAAAAATATTCTTCCTCTATAAAATTACTTTTTTACCTCTTTTGGAAATTAACTGATTATATACATATGATTCTATTTCTTAGATTTATTTTTTTAGTTTTAAAATTGTCACAAATACTGGGTAAGACTTTAAAATATCTTTAACCTCTTACTGAGAAATGTATCAGATTTTGAGTAGGCTATACTTTCATATTTTTTGTCCTCCCTGTATCCTAACATAGCAAAGAGGATGAGAAAGGTGTTGAGGTGTCTTTTAATTCTGGGGATGAGAGCTTTGCCTCTACGATCTAATCATCTCTCAAAGGCCCAACCTTCTAATAGTGTAATACCATCACACTGGCAGTTGAGTTTTCAGCATATCAACTTGGACAGACATAAATATTCAGACTATAACACATGGAAACTAAAATACAAGAAAAAATTCTAGATCTTACTGTAATATTCTATAAGCATATTGAATGTTCAGTGAATACCCATGACAAAAGTTGCATGCCAAACCAGGCATGTTGGCACACACCTGTAATCCTAGCACTTGAATGCTGAGGCTGGACAATCATGAGTTATAAATTCAAGAACAACCTGAACTATATGGTGAGAACTTGCCTCAAAAGAAACAAAAATAAAAATAAAAATAAAAAACCTTACGTAAACATCTTTCATGATGTGCAACTCACATCTTCCATGAGGGTAAATTTTTTTAAATTTTAATATATATTTGTGCATGTAATTGACACATAATTACACATATCTTGAAATACATGTGATATTTCAATATATATCTACCATCTGTAATGGTCGTATCAGTGTAATTGGTATATCTATCACCTCAAAAGTTTATCACTTCTTTGCAATAAGTGCATTCAAAATGTTCTTTTTACTCAGTATTTTTAAGTATGCAATTAATTAAGGTTTTTTAGAATACTTTTGGAGTTTTTTATTTGAATCTTTGGTTTGCAGCTGTATTCCAAGTATCTAGCATGGAGTAGTTATTCATTAAATGCTAGAAGAATGAAAAATATTTAAAGATCAGAAAGTTATCTTGAATCTGAAAAGGGTACTGTAAGATGTGGAGTCATCATCACCATACCAGAGAGTTACATGATGTTTCTTTGCTTACTTGCACAAATTCAAAGAAATCACCACTTGGCATTCTTTAAATTCCCAAAGTTAAACATTTATTAAAGAGATGGCGTATGTCCAAGCCAAAAAGGAAAAACTACACTACATAATAGATTACTGATGCTATAGGCATCTGCTATAAAGCAGATGTGTTGTATTTATCTGGACTACATATGATTTAGATCATCAGGCAACAAATATTAATTCAAACTCTCATTCAGAAAACTGCCAAATTATGTCAGTAAGGAGAGCTACTGCTCTAGGGTAGTATATAACAGTAGAAAGACATGGTCAAGTTTTTAAAATGTTAAATGAAAGCATCATGTTGTAAATCACTCTTCCTAAAAAAAAAAAAAAGTTATTTAGAAAGTGATCTTTTTTGCTTGTTTACTTCAGTTAGCATTGCTGGAATGAACTGTCCCCTGTGTCATCTGACACAGCAGGAGTAGATGCCAATGCACATGCTGCTTTATGAATGTTTCAGACCGTTTGCTCTAGTGTAAATCCATGTAGACTGTGTAAAGATGCTGTTCTGCATAGTTTATTTTGTCTCTCGGCCATCAAGCACTAAGCCCTGGACATTACTGTGTACAATGGATTTTGAATTCTGTGCCCATGGACCACAGCCAGCATCACACACAGAAGTTAATGGCCGATTGTTATCGTAGCCCGTAGCTTGCATTCCTTTTGATAAGACTATTTCAGCAAGGAGGTAGATCACAAAGTACAGGATTAATTAAGGTCAAATCCCAATGAAACGTGCAATCTATTTTCTCAAGGAAAGAACTTGGAAGAATCACAGGGTGAATTTTACAAATGAAAACCCAATTTTTAAAATAATGCTTAATTAAACTTGAAGCTTAATTTCCTTCTTGTTTAAAGAGGCAGAATAGTAATGCAACATTATTTAAATGTGCCAGTACATCAGTAGACAAGAAACATTCATCATTGCTGTGAACTACTGTAATTTACAATGGTGGCAAACCACCCTGGACATCCTAACAATCCAGGGACAGCTAAATCATCCAGGTATGCTGACACTAGCTTATGAACATCTGACAGTAAAAATTAGTCTCTGGGCAAGCACTGAATTGGAGTCCAGTGGTGTACTGTTAGTTTAAAATGTGGCTTTTGATGGAGAATGATGGACAAAGTCAGCCTTGACATTCGGTATACTAATCATTCCTATTTTAATACTTTGCAAAAATGCCAATTCCAACTGGGATTAGAACTCAGAATTTAAGATTGTGCTGAGTTTCTGGCTGTCTTATACAATGTGTTTGTTTTTGGAGATTTTAATGCCATTTTTCCTAATTATCTCCTGATAGTTTTTCCTATCATATTATAATGTCTTAGGAGAAATTAAATATTAACTTTGTTAACTGATAAGTAAACTCCATTGAGCTGAAGTTCTTTGGATGCTGCAAGATTTCTCTTTATATGGTCAGAGAAGGTAAATTCTAGTTAAAGGCTATCCTTAAAATGAAAATTTATAATAAAATCTCTCTTCCTTTATTGTGAACATAGACACACAGTCACATCTGCTGCAGTCCCACCTTTCTCAGCATGGACAGCAGCAGGCATGGTTACCTCTGTAAAGATATTTGAGTAGAAATAAATTTAAAGATAAATAAATGATTTACAAGAATTTGATGTGTTTATCTTTGTTCTTTAGAACTCTACAGTCAAACAAAATGAGACTTTCTAGCTGACTGGTGATTTGTAAAACTGTTTAAATTGTTGAATTCAACCATCATTCTAAATTAAGATTAGAGTAACTGTCAATAATCAAGTAATGATCTGAGTGAATCATTTTTTTCCAACCTTAGATATGGTTTTAAACAATTTTCTAAACTTCTAGAGTTGTTTGAAGGTGGGAAATTCATCTAGTATATATGGGCTTTGGTTTCTGCCATTTGGAATAAATATGCTGATAAGTGCCTGGCAGGATATCTCCCCTGACCTCAACCCAAAAATATGCTTCAAATCACCCTGAATTCATCCCCATGAGAAAATTTAATATATGTGATATTTATTTCTATTGTACTATTACCATAATATATGTAAGAGAAGACAGAGATGAATTCCTTTCAATACCATATTCCCAAAACCTAGTAGGGTAAATGTGATAACAGAGAGTAAAAGAAAATAACATTCATTAAATAAGTTGGTGGTCTATTTAAGACACCAGATTAATGTATGCTTTAAGTGGGAGAATGTGCAAGAAAATACTCCAAGAATCAATGCATATATAATGTATTAATTAATTAACTAAAATTTACATAAATTTAGCCATAAATATCCTTGAAAATAAGACTCAGCACTTTAATGATTTTTATTTAATATCCATTGTTGCTATTGCTGTTGTTGTTGTTGTTGTTGTTGTTATTAATTTTAACTTCAGAATCAAGTGTAGGATCTTATATATATATTGTATCTCCAAAAAACTATTGTTGTTAGCCAGGTATTGTGGTGCATGCCTGTAACTTCAGCCCTCTGGAAGGTCGGGGCAGGGGGATCACAATTTCAAACGCAGCCCAAGCAATTCAGCAACTCAGTAAGACCCTGACTCGAAATAAAAAGTACAAAATACACAAAAAGCACAAAATAAAAAGTACAAAAAGGATGTAGCTCAGTGCAAAGCTTTGCATTTAATCCCCAGACCACAAAAACAAACAAAACTGCTCTTGCTGTTGTCTTGTTGTTATAGTTTGTTGTTCTTGTTTAGTAGAAACACAAGAAGCTCAAGAACTACTTCCTAAAAAAATTCTTTCCTCAATTCTTTCTCCATACTAGTGTGCTAGTGAGCTTTTTGTCAGGTCTTATCACACTTTCTAATTACAGTAATCCATGACTATCTGTTGACTGCCCATCCATTTCCCTAAGTGACTGGTTTGTTGAAGCTTGGAGCATCTTCTGTTTTGATAACACTATAGCTCCAGTGTCTGAAAGAGTCCCTATTTCAACTAACGCTGCTCATCATATCTAAAGAAGGAAGGTGGGAGGAATGGATGAGAGAAGGAGCAGGAAGGACAGAAAAGGATTATCATTGTATGTATGGTAGCACATACCTGTAATCCTGGCACTTGGGAGGCTAAGGCAGTAGGATCTCCACCTGGGCTACATAGTGAGTTCAAGGCCAGCCTGGACTGCATGGTGGGACCTTGTCTGAAAGAAATAGAAAGAATGAAAGAGAAAGAAAAGAAAGAAAGAAAGAAAGAAAGAAAGAAAGAAAGAAAGAAAGAAAGAGAAAAGTAGAAGAAAGGAAGGAAGAAAAAAAGGGAGGAAGGAAGAAAGGAAGGAAAAGAATGAAGCCTAACTTGAGCAATTTAGTGAAACAGTATCCAAAAATAAAAAATAAATTTTAAAATGCCCTATGGATGTAGTGCATTACAAAGGCCTTCAGTACCAGAAAGAAGGTATTCAGTTAATGAACATGATAAACCCAGAGTTCCACGAAAGGTCTGTTGGAACATTACCTGTGTATCAGCTTCCCCTACTTTACCTTTTCACTTGTTCCCACCTTTCATGTAAGGTGGAGGAAGAGCTTACATAACAACAAAAGATTGAAAGAAAAGAAATTCAGATTACAAGGTTTACATTTTTGGTAATATATTTTTATTTGCAGTATTCCTAATAAAAGTAGAAATAAATGGAGTTTGGATAGGTAATAGATATGAATCATATACTACTTAAATATATGCTTAAATTGTCACTACAAAATAGATTTTTAAGATACCTGTACCCTAAAAGTGGGCAGTAAAAACCTCAGGACTCTGTTCTTTAAGCTGAGAATTTGGACATCATATTGCAAAAGCAAGTGAGAAGTGTCAAGCAAAGTTCAAGGGCAAGTTACGCAAATGGAAAATTAATGACTTTATTTTTCTCTGTTAGGCATCATTTCCTAAACATTTGAAGCAAAGTGTGTATTTAAAACCACATTTAAATTTATCTTTGACATCTTTTTAAAGAAAAATAGGAATTAAAATGCAATTTGTCTATACTATATTCTTACACTTCATACTCTTTCCATCTATTTAGCATAAATGTTGTAAGCAGAGCTATTCTTTTAGAAAATGTCAAAAAGAACAAATTACTCAAAATGGTACTGTTGATTATAAGTAGGCTACTTTGCCTTATACTAATGTAATGAATTCTTTCAGTAATAGGTCATTTTTTTTCCCAATTTTTCATGTAATTTTAGTGACTTGTGATCAGAAAACTGAAGGATAAGGAAAAACCTATCTCAGTGAAAAATATTCCAGTACCCATATCTACTAGGCAGCTATTTCTTGAGGGCAACTTTAAATCTAAGTCACAAATGGATTGAGACTGGTGATCTTACTTCGTCCTTTGGAAAACTATGTATATCACAAAATCAGTATACATTTTGACATAGTTGGCAGCCTTTGCTTGAAATGGCCTCTGAATCAACTGAGCATGGAAACTCAATTTGCCTGGGGATATACTGGCCTTTAAGTAAAGAGATTTGATTGTCTCTGGTAGAACAATAGAGAAATCTCCCAACATCTATAATGTTGTGTATACTATAACTTTAACAGACAGTCTTGGTTTCAAATCATCAACTTCTAATAAAATGATTATATATACTTTTTAGAACAGAGGTATAATAAATGTGCTTTTAGGCTTACTTGAACACATATTTTTTTAGAGTACTGATTTCATTACATACTTTCTTTTATTTCTCCCAGAAGATTATTTTTGTGTTATCTCTCTAGCAACCCTGGTCATGCAGAATACCACCTGCTGATCACACAGCTCTGTGACAGCCATTGCAGATTGCTAATGGTAACAACTCACTAGTAAATAGATGACTTTGAATGTCTGATCTAGCCCAGGGGTACCAAAGGGTCGCTCAGAGGGGGCATGATGAAGCTACTTAGGAATAGTGAGACCCAAATTAAGAATAAGTAAATGTGTAAGCAATTATCCATGGGCCCATACTACCTTAAAATAATTGGAACCACTGTGCATGTTGCTTAAAAATGCCTGATGCTGGCTATCTACTTGTATCTGCTCTTCTATGCCGGCACTGAGAAAAGAGAAAAGGGAAAGTACCATGTATGTAAACCAGACAGTGGTAATACACAACTAGTTTTCATTATTTTTCATGGGTGCATTTTATTATCCTGCTATTTAAAATGACCTTGGACCAGTGCACTCAAAATCATGGCTAAAGAAAAGGGACTTAGAAATACATCAGTATATGGGGAGGCACTTGATGAATGGATGCTAGAGAGCAAAGCCAGGTCTCTAACCTCCTATGTATATGCTCAACCACTCAGCCACATCCTGGGCCCTAATATATTTTTAAAATATTTTTGAGTATACAAACAGTAAAAATACATTTGTAGGATTTTCTAGAAAATGTATTATTTGGGATGCTTCAAAATGTCAGTTTGTACAACTTTCAGACAATTATCCTAAAAGTGTAAAAGCCTTGTTTATCTCTTATAGGTCTACTACTGGCTTCGTTTTAATTTGCATTTTTAATGATGACCTACTAGTATTGGTCATGGAAAGATAAAATGTAAATTTTAAGCCATAATCCTTATCCTATGTAAGTGAAAATGTTACATTAAAACCCAAAATTGATTCAAGAGAAAGAAAAAAGAAAAGAAAGAAGCTAGTCTACAATTAACCTACAGACATGGTTAGATTATGTTTTTTATCATGTAAACTATGTTAGGTAGGAATCCAATCCATGTCTAAAACTCTAACATAAATGAGACATTAACAAGGCATCTAAAATAAAATACTCATACTGTATTTTAAGTAATTCTAATTGCCTCTGCCACTCTAATTTTAATGCATCCAAATCATTTTTATCATATAAATGAAGTTTGAAAATGTCAGCCAGAATCCAAATTCCAGAATGTTATTAACAGCAAATAGTTGAGTAAAGTAGTGATAAAATGGGTAAGCAGACCTGATCTTTCTGCTTTTTCTATTGTGCCTTAGCACCTGTCCTATCTTCCATACAGTCGAGTACAATGGGTGTTAACCTGTAAGTAGTAGCAATTTAAGAATTACTGTATTTATTACTTGCAGTGGATATCTTGCCAAGCAAGTTCCCTACCCAGATGAATGGATTAAGGAAAGGAATTTGGTTTGGATGAAACAGGTTGTGTCAATGCCAAACAATATCCAGCTGTGAGGCTTAAAAACCCATTGTATTATCTTGCTTATGATAAAGCAAACCAGCATAAGTCATAGGGCATCATAATCACCTTCAAAAAAACCACAAATTAGCTGCTTACACTCTGCCTGAAAAGTAAAGCTTACAGTTACAGCTAACTGTGTATAAGACACTCAAGTCATACTTAAAATAAGAGACACTTTGTTCTTGCCAGGTTTTTAGCATCTCAAAATTCAAATGCCAATACTCAAATACCAATTTCCTTGTGAACACATAGAGTAGAGGAAATGAAATAAAATTAAGTAAATGATACATAAAATTTTTAAATGAATCTGCATCTATCCATTGAGTGATTAGTGTGGGATTTTCTTTGATAGTGAATGGCTACAGCTTCTCAAATGAGAGAAGTTCTACCCTTTTAATTTGACTTGGATGTTTAATGTATCTTAAGACTTTCCAGACAGCAAAGTTTATCTTATTGAATGCTTTGACATGGTTTGTGAGCTAGTTTCTTTGAATACATTTTAGAATTGATTTCTTCTGAAGATACAGCATATTACCACTGTAGCAAGAGAAATAATTAGATTTGGCCACACTGCTTGTACAAGAGCTGTCTGAAACAGATGGAGAGCTCAATCCTTCAGTAGCTATAAACAAATAAAATTCAAAATAATGCTATACTTTAGTAAGATAAGTAATATACTAGAGTAAATCAGATTACTTCAATATAAGGAGATTCCCATTGCCTGATTTTGTGCCTGATCTTGTCTCTGTTTTCTCTCATTCTTACTCTTGCTTTTACTGTTGTATAAGTCTTCAGGGCCAGTGCCTGCATGTAACAATAAATTTTTTGTTAAATTTTAAAGCTGAATTTGCCCAGGAGAACAAAGAAAGCTGTTTTTAAACTTTGATCTCATCATCAGGTTTCTATTCTAGGAGGAATATAGATGCTTCAGGCAAAATTTGGCTCTGATACCCAAAGAAAACATAATGATTTGAATTCAGATGGAACTGGAATTTCTGTGTGTATGGAATATGCTGCCCGCATAGTTTCAGTCAAAGTTCTGAACCTGTATGGCCTAAAGTATATATATATATATATATATATATATATATATATATATATTCTCATATTCTCAAGTCTCCATCTTCAAAGGCCCTTAGCAATTGATAGAATGCAGATGAAAGGCTTGATGAAAAGAGATAATTAAAACTTAATGGATGCTTATTGTATAAGGAGGTGAAAAGAAAAATGATCATTTTAGGTATTCACAAGAAATTTATAAAGACTTCTGTGTGTTCTGAGTAATTAATTTTGGGGATTTAACACTTGGGAGGTGACCCCTACAAGACACGGGTCAAGGCTAAGTGCTCAACTCTTTCTTCTGTTATGGCTTATGGGTGTTTTATACTCAGTGTAAGAAAAAGACACTAATTCCAAGAAAACTAGAGGAAATCTGACCTCTCCAGAAATTTTCTATTGAATTGATTCAGACTAAAGCAGTGACCTTTTGATTTTTTGAGGTCTCTCCTAAAAGGCCTCCAGGGATTAAAGGGCACAATATGTACCTTGGAAAAAAATAGACTGATTAAGACCTTTGACCAGACGGTTTCAGAAATTACAAGTATCTCTCCTCTTAGGTGGTGACCACAGAAGCATTTGCTCCAATTCCTCATAGACACAGTGTCTCAGCAAATAGCTGATCCACCAACAAAGTAAGAGCTGAACTTAGGGTGTCAGAAAGATGAGGGATAATTTTACAAAGCTTTCAGAACTTCAGTCTCCAGTAAGCTGCTGTATCTGTCTAGTGGCAGCTACTTTTGTCTGTGTGTGTCAGGTGACTAGCTTGAATGAGCTTTTTCATACACATTCTGCTTGAAGAAAGGTCTTGCTGTGTTCTTTCCTTCTGTCATTCATGCATCTGTCTAGTACGATAGCGTAGCTTCCTCCCAACTTTGCCATCCTTTCTTAGTTCCGGTCTTCCTGCCTTCATCCTCCTAACTCTCTCCTTAATATAGCTAGGAAAAAAGCAGTCATTGTGATATTAAATTTTGAATATGTTGATGGAGTTGTTTTCTTCATCTCATCTATATGATGCTATTTGTATATGCATACACGGCTGAACAATGTTAACATATGATAAGTACCAGCAGGAACTCAGATATAAAATGTGAATTTGCCACAGGTGGGAGAGTAAACATAGATATAATTTAGAAAATAAACATAGAAATTATAATGGAAAGAGAAAGAGAAAGAGCATAGAATAAGATATGCATTGATTTGTTGCATTTGAAGCATCTCTTATTTGGGAAGCAAGGCTCCTTTGATGAAAATAATTCAACATGATATCTATATAAATGTCCTTCAGGCTTTTTCTTGAATATCTGAAGTCTGTCAGCCGGTAAAACATAGGAACAGTAGTTCTTAGATGACAGTCGGAATCTAAAACTTAAAAATAAAATTTACAAACAACAATATTTGATTTTCTCTTCAGCGTTTTAAATATTTCCTGATACAGGTTTGCTATTATGAAGTTTATTACAAAACTATCAATGTAAATTCATCTACAATGCTAATAAGGTCACATTGAGTACATACAGTCAGAAGAGTAAAAATTTACCTCATCAGAGCAAAGCTGCTGTATTTGATTCTTGATCATTCGGTTTGTTCCCTTCAATAAGAGGCCACAGGACTTTGTAAGCAGTGGGCACTTTAAAAAAATGAAAGTTCTTAATGTTTTATTATGTTTTAATGTTTTATTATGCACATTTTCAAGCATATAGAAAAGTAAAACTGTATTTGTCAATCTTGTATCATTTATTCTCTCCACATTATTTATTATTTATTATTCAATGAATTACTTTACAGTAAATTATCTTACCTGCCAATAAAGCTCTTATTGATAAGGACATTTATTTATTAACTTCTTTGTTAGTTTGATTCTATAATATCATCATTCCTTCCTCTCACTGTACTCAAAATAAATGTCTAATAGCAAGTGACATTCAGTCCCTATTGAAATTTTTCTAATTATCTTAAATGTCATTTTTCAGTTAGTTTAAGTCAGGTTCCAAACAAATATCTTTCATTATACTTTTTCTATTCTATCTCTTATGCTCTATAATCGCCTTTTTTTGTGTGTGAGAGAGAGAATTGTCATTGAGATTCAGAATTTCTTTTAAAATGGGACAAGAAAGTCCACTCGGGGCACTGCATATTCTCTGTTGCATTTCATGCACTGCCTCACTTGGAGTGGGTTCAGGTGATTTCTGTCTAATCTAGTCATTCTAAATCTCCCTGTATTTCACTGCAAAATCTTAGGGTCTTTGGATGATTACTGCATACACGCATCACTCCACACAGATTGAAAAACCAGTTAATTTGTAAAACTATCCATTTTTCATCAATTTATGAAAATGTCTGCATATCCATTGGGCTGTACACAAGCAACTGTGTCACTCTTCCCATAGATAGCAAGAAAGTTTACAATTACATCTGACAAAATGAAGCTCCAGATGGCAGAAGTACCGCAGCACGCAGACCTCAGAAGGTTGAGGCAAAATGCGGAACAGAGTGAGTTACACACTGAGGTTCTTCAACAGATACCAAAGAGTCTCTGTGACATTCTATTTGGGATGGGGAATGAAAAATGCCATCTCTAGTCATGAAACTATCTTTACCTATTTGGTTCAGGGCCATACACGGCGGAATACTTTTCTTCCCTTAATATTACAAAGTCATTCTCCGGCCTCTCTGCAGATTTTCTCTATTAGATTATCTTAGAAGGCCACAGCTAGTGTTGAGTCTATTTCTCACTTTATATAAAAGTCAAGCAGTCAGAAGGCTGAAAAATCCATTCAAAACTTCAGTTGGTGTCTTCTATCTTCCCCAAGTAAAGCCGATTCAGGAGAATAAAATGCGAGTTGAAATAAGCTTATCTCCCAGAAAGCCTAAGGGCAAACGTAAGATTCTGGCAAAGAATTAGTAAAGGCTCAGAGAATGAAATAAATACTTGTTTCAAATATAATTTGGAGACGTTGTAGACTAACGTGAACCCTCTCTCATAGAGAACAAAAACAGGTCTGTCTTTCAAGTGTGCAAGACCCTGTCTACAATAGCTGGTAAATTGACTCCCACCTCAACTGTGCTGCTGGACATAAAAGTAGTGAAAACGTTATCTTTACTTGACTGATGAAGGCTCTTCTTTGTCCTTCCTGTGCCACACTTTAAGAGTGTTTGAGAAACAGATAGCATTTCTCTGACCCCTTCTCAATGCCATGTGAAGACTGAATTGTACCTCTGCCTTGCTTCTCCCTCTCTCTTTTTCTTCTCCTTTTTTCCCACTTCCTCTCCCTTGCTGTACAAACCTGTCTAAAAATATTTTAATGCAACTATTTTTAATAGAGATTCTTATGAAAGGCTTCCTTTCATTCTCAACTTGTCCACCTCATTTTTTCCAGAAATTGAAAATCACACAGGTGATTTGGATGCTGGTAAATACCACATTGTTTCTCAGTTCTGCAATCTCCTCTCCTGCAAAGGGCCAGGTTTGGGAAACAAGGAGACCGGGTTGAAATATGGGCACAGCCATCCACCTGCCTGCCATGTGACCTTACCTCATTCCCTGACCCTGGATTTCTTTTCTGTAAATTTGAGACTGTAACATTTACACTCCGGGATTATTAAATTACACATATGGTGCCCTTGAAACAGTGCAGGAGATTACAAATAACTCCATACATGTTAGTTTTAGAAAATGTCCAATTCCTAAATCCATCTTAAAACCCACTGGTTTCTTTTCCTTATGAAATGAATATAACTTTCGAATAGGCTCTTCCGCCTTTTCCATGCTTGCTCTTTTCATGCCCCGGGCACTGGGCTGCTTGTCATCTCCATCAATTCCCATTGCTGGCTTGGACTTTGTCACCTACTGATAACTTCTCCTAAGATGAATAAAAGCACCAGTTTAAACCTATTAAACATCAGTCAGCGATGCAACACAAACTCCAGTCTCAGAGATTTGTAAATAAGGGAACAACTCCAGGCAATAAAGCAAAGCAAGTCCTTCCTTCAGAACCACTGATAGCACTAGGGTTCATCAGTGCTATTCCAGGCTAAGTTCTAAACAGGCTCAGGCCTGTTTTGGCTGCCAGTCTGCCCCACTCATGTGCCTCACTTAAGATAACCCACAGATGATTTTGTTGTGCAACCCAAACTCATCATTCTGTGAGCCAGGACTGTCTTTGTCCCCACTGCTTTTCCACAATGATTGCTATTCTGCTCTGAAACTCCAGTCCATTGGTTTGAGCCTTGTTCCATGTTGACACACTTCCACGAGATCCTCTCTCTCTCAATCTGGGTTCTCGATCTCATAGTATGTAAGAGTGACTGGAAGGTATCCAGTCTTTTCACTTGCTTGACAGATCTATTTGCCTAGACAGAGAACTCTTGTCACACCTCAGGGAGAATCCTCCTGGACTAAAGCTGTCTTCACCATGTACTAATGAAAACTACGCAGAATCCATACTACCTTTCTTGAGTGGTGACTTCCAGTCTGTCATTTCCAATAGATCCTATGTAGACATAATTGAGTAAGCCTTAAGGCAGGACATGTACATTTCATATGGACATTTGAATGCCATTTGTCAATGGCTATTTCTAAGTGAGGTCATCTGCCATTGAGGTACAGAGTAGGCTCTGTGTTGGGAATCTCTTAATCCATGGTGGTTGCTCTGTGGATGGCAAGACACAAAGAAAGTCCTCTCATTTTGCTTTGGTAAGTTTCCAGCACTTGTGTTTTAAATCGTGAAACAAAAAACTCAGTAATGGATAAGAATATTAATATAGCAAATAACCAAACAAAACCTACAGAGAAAACAAAAAGAATTTTAATGAAAAGAACAATAGTTAATAGCTACACCACCCATACATAATCATTGTTACTATGTTGAAATATTTTTCTAATTAAATGATAAAGTTTCTGTTACAGAAGATAGCTCTGTAGATCTGTTGTACAAAACGATAGCTATAGTCAGTTAACAGCATTACTTTACAGACCTAAAATGTTTTCAACAAGTGTATCTTATACTAAGTACTCTTACCACAACTTTTAAAAGTTAGAATCATTACACATACATATATACATATATATATATATATATCCTTTTAAAACTTGAATTAGCTTATACATTTTTTACAGAGAATGAAAATTTACAGGATCCAGAAAATCTAATTAAGCATATTGTTCCATTGCTAAACATATTATAAATATTGACCAAAATAGATATTTATTGATAATAACTTGGAAAATTGCCCTTGATTGCTTAAAATTATTAAAGTCATTCATGCTTCATAATGACTTTGGAAAAACAGCTTAGATTATCTTAAAGATTTTATGGTTAGCTCATTAGAAAATTCTGTTTTGGCCTTTGACTTAGCTCAGTGGTGTAAGTGCCTGCTTGGCAAGTGCAAGGTCATGAGTTTGATCCCTGGTACAAAAAAAAATTCTATTTTAACCCCTTTTCCTATCATATGACATCAATTTAACTATTTCTGAGTTTCTGGGCCTTCATCTTTAAAATTGGAATATTGATAATACTGATAATAAAGTATGGTTTTATATATTTCACTAGTCTTTTTTAACATTTTCATCACTATAATATATGTGGAATATGGTATTTTCATATACAACATATATCATAACCAATTAGTTGGTTTTGGGGTGTTTTTTTTTTTTTTTTTTTTTTTTTTTTTTTTTTTTTTTTTTTTTTTTTTTTTTGGTACCGGGGATCGAACTCACGACCTCGCGCTTGCCAGGCAGGCGCTTAAGCCACTGAGCTAAATCCCTGGCCCAACCAGTTAGTTGTTATACTTGCCATCTCTGATAAGAGGAAATGTTAGAATGCACATGAATGCATGTGAGTTCAGGATACTAAAGTATATGAAAATAATTAACATTTTCTAACTTAAATCCACCAGTGCTTTACAACAAGGTTGAAATTCCTATAAAATAAGTAATAAATTGGTAAGCACCAAAGCAAATAAGGTGCAACTATTTCAGTATTTATAATAAAGTGGAAGGTCCATTTCTCACTTTGCAGAAATCTCACCCAGGTAGATAAACATTTTGCAAGTTTGAATACCGCCTGACAAGAAACAATTAAGCAGCTCAGTACATAATTTGTTAATTTGTTATTTGATCTAAGTTAAAGATAAATTAAGCTGTGTTCTAAAATTCAAGTAAACAAGATTTAGAGAAATACATAGAATTGAGTTTCTTTGTGGTTGATTTTAATTATGAAAAACTTGCAAAGACAGCTCCCCATTTGTTTGATTTGCAATAGTTGAAGAATGCAAACATCTGAGCTATAACTTGCTATCTTTCAGGCAACATCTTCATCTCAAATATTTGTGATAAAAGCTAAATTGGATTCTCCTAGGCACTAATTCTGACTTTTATTGATTCATTAAATTAAATTGTCAATAATCATTTAGATAACAATGAGTCTCATAAATGTTAAATAAATGTTATATATAAATTTTCCAATATTTGTAAAACAATTATAATTAATAAGAATATACCATTGATATCCACGGCAAAGTAATATTGAATTATTTGTTGTTACAGCTATAGTACAGTATAATTAAGTCTTTTGAACTACCTATACGTATTTGCACAGTGCTGACCTTAGAATTATCTGGTAGAAACTTTATCCTAACTATCAAGATAAAAGAAAAAACATATTCCTTTGTCTATCGTCTTAAAACTTTCACTTCCTGGGGTTTAGTCTGAAAGAGAATGCATCTGCTTAACATCAAGCAGGTTTTAGAACTCTCCTTGAGAATTTTTCCACCATCAGTGAGTCATAACCACCTCCTTTATGTGATCGTATGATATATCTTTTAAAGTCTACATTTTAAAGTTATTTCAGGGGCCCACTTAATCGGGGTTACAGAAGCCCTGTGGACTCTCCTTTATCTCCTCCTCACTTGGATTTTGTCTCCATATCCCTCGACCTTGTCTGCTACTGGCAGCTCAAACCATGGTTTGCCAGTGTGTTCTTGACAAAAGGAATACCTCTGATTTTGCCACATAGCATGTATTAAAACAAATAAAAACTAACATATTTTTGTGAATTACAAATATATGCATCCTACAGTGCATACCAAGAAACCGTGAAGGTTTTTAAAGATGTATTTTTTAATGCTACAATTCCATTACTAATAATTTTGAAATGATATTCAAGAACTAATGAAGGTCATCACAGAATAAGTGTTTATTACCTGAGTTAGAAAAAAGAGGACGAATGCTATCTAGACAGGGATTAGGTCTGCTCCGTTTGTGGCTTTATCCACTGTTCCTAGCATGGTGCCAGGCATGTGGCAGTTACTCAAACTTTCTCATTAAAAAAACAGACAAAGAAAAAGAGAGAAAGAAAACAGAAGGAGAAAGAACAAGACAAAATGGAAAATATCATCCTTATCCAAAATCACAGTACAGTTGAATCATGGCCGCTATGTACCAATCTAACATGACCCCACCTTCTATTTCTTAAGCATAATTCCAGCAGTAGAAAACTTGATGTAACTGCTCAGAAGCATGTCAGTCTGATCTACTTGGGTTAGCTTGACCGCGATAAAAGCAGCATTCTCTCTCCTGCCATTTTGGTGTATGACATATGGTTTCATCAGAAAGAATGTTATTTGGTGAACAGGCATCAGTAATGTTTTCTCCCCATGCTACAGAGGAAATGGAGATAAAATGTATGGAAAATTACTTTCCAGAGACTTACCAGGGAGGGAAAGTGGCTTATTATCTCTTTATAACAAAGAATTCAAACTTATCATTCCATCATTAGAAATGAGTTTATTAAAATGTTAAAATAGGAATATTAATTTGTGTTCTCCAGAAACATCTTAGAGAAGATAGTTGGATGATGTTTCAGAGAGGCTAAACTTCCAACAATAAACTCTCCTAAAAATATTCAAACTTCATGTCACAAAGAACAGAGACCCATGGAGACTAACTAAGTAAACTGGGCAATATTTTAGACTGGTGCCCAGTGACCCTGGGGGCTTCTCTATCACCTCAGTGTATTGTAAGGCCCAGGACCTCAAAACAGGCTTGACTGAGATTGACCCCAAGGATTTCAAATGTTGGACTCAGAAATTAAGTTCACGTACAAAAAATAAGGAACTATACTATTGAGTGTTCATGTGAGTCTGCAGATTGGGAATAGGAGGACTTCATTACACATTATACAATAATGATATTAAGTGAGCATTTGCTTTCTATGAACAGAAATATTTGGTTTGCCAAAAAGATTCCTAACTGCAGAGAAAATATGCACAGACTTTAAGGCATGAATCCAGTCCTTTAATAGATCAAGTGAATTAACACTTTATGGGCAAAACTCATACCAAGAACTATAAATGGAATATATAAAAAGACAACCAGGGTTGTTGTTATGTATTCTAGAACTGATATCAATGGTGCAATATCAAAATTAAAAACCTGAAATCACTGAAAGAATACTGATTTTTTACACCTTTCTCTTACAATACATATGGTAGAGGTCTAAACAACCAGTATAAATAACTGGATAGATTTTTTTTAAAGTTTTTAATTTGCTAACACTGGCCTACCTACTTGGAATACATCAGTAAACAGAAGATGAAGATTCCCACATTCTATAGTGGAGGCAAAGAAATCAGCAAGAAGCATGCGAAGTAAACTATAACAAATTAAGAGGTGACGATTAGAAAGAGTGTCTTGAGCAAAAGGACCAGCGCTGAGAAGATGGATGGAAGCAGAGTGCTGTTTTAAATGGAAGTCAGGGTAGGTCTCATTAGGCCTATGATTTAAGCAAAGCATTTACAGGAACAGATGGAGTCACATGGGAGGTAACTGGAAGTAAACCATACTGGGAAAAAAACACAACAGCAAATGGGGAAAATGTCCATGAAGGATAAAGGGGGAGCCCAGTAGGAGTAGGTAGCAAGGGCTTCAAACAGCAATGTCGATCTTGTATGTGTGAAAGGAGAGATGAGAAGGAGGGTTGCTAGCAAGAGTTCAACTCTCAGAAAGACAAAACCAATAAGAAAAACCAACTCATTAGAGGAGTTCCACATGTAGAAGAAATGGCCAGGATCTAGAACCCCCCCCAACCTGCTTAGTCATTGCCAAGGTGGGAGCTATGAAGCCATAGTAGCTTGAAGGCCTGGAGGCAGGAGTGTCTTCCAACTTTAAGTAGCAAAGATCAGCCAATGTGGTTAAAGCAGAATGAGCCAGAGAAACAGAAGCAATAGATCAGACAAAAAAAAGGACTTCGGAGGCTTAACAGTAGGGCCTTTTGTTATTATAAAAGCTCTGGCATTTCTTTATGAATGGAATAAATTTATTACCAGTACACTAGGCAGTTTTGAGCAGAAGTATTATCATATTATGTTTTAAGACTATCCCCCTCACTATGTGTTTAAAGTAGGTTGCAAGGAAACCGAAATAAAAATCAAATAGACTAGGTGATCACGACAGAGACCCAGGTGAGGATGATGAGAGCACAGAGCAGAATGGTAGCAGAGGAAGACACAATGAGCCCAGTTATATAGATGTATATGGAAGTAGAATCAACAACGTGTCTGAAATATGGTATGGAAGAGAAATGGAGGATGTATAATTTTCTTGGGGCTCCCATAATAGAGAATCACAATGCTAGCAGAAATGGTTCCTTCTGAGCTTCTGGAAACCTCAAGTATTCCTTCTCCCTATGCCTTTACATGGGCATCCTTCTGTACATGTCTGTTTGTATCCAAATTTCCCTTTTTATGAGGCATCAATTATGTTGGGTTAGGGCTCATTCACAGGTCCTTATTTTAATTTAATCATTTGCAAAGGCCCCAATTTCCAAATAACAGATAATAGAAGTTAGGACTTGAAAACCTCTTTGGAGGACACAATTCTACCCATAATAGAGACTATTTCAGTAACAGTGCACTAAATAATTGAAAGAATGTTGTCTTCATCCATTTTCTATTGCTCTACAAGAATATCATAGACTTGGCAATTTATAAAGAAGCATTTATCTGGGAAGATATCTTCCCAGGTCTATGCCTAAATCTTCCATTTGTACTTTATATGAATGAAACATAGTTACTCTGTATAAAAAAGTTTAATTGCCTTGTGATTTCAAAGAGTGAAAAGTCCAAAGTCATAGTGACAGCATCTGACAACAGCTTTTATACTGAATTACCTAATGACAGTAAAGCTAACGGGCGAGAGAGAACAAGCTCCCGAGTCAGCTTTTATAGCAAAACCATTCCAGAGAGAACTAAACATCCATTCCACTCACAAGAGTGGAGGTCCTTGCAACCTAAATACCTCCTTTTAGGTGCCATCTCACAAAGCTGCCACACTGGAAATTAAGATTCCAGTATCTGAACTTCTGGGGAATGCATTCTAATTATAGCAGATGGAGTTGTTGTCAACTGAGAAACAGAAAATCGTGGGCATAACAGTTTTAGATAGACAGTTTGAGATGTTTATTAGAAACCAAGTGGGAATGTCAAGTTAGGCAATTACATAGACATTAATCAAAGTTTAGGAGACAGGTCTAGGCTAAAGATTCAAATTTGGGAATTGTCAGCATATACCTGAGTAAAGAAGAGTGACCTAAAGAACAAGTTCTTTGACATTCTAAAGTTAAACAAAGAAGAAATGAATGATCAAAAATGTAATTGAGGGTGACCAAAAAGATAAGAGGTAAACAAAGGAGATACTATTTACCATATACCATATTGGCAGCTGAATATAGAATATTTACTATGCAACTTGGTTTATATATTTTGTCTCTGATTCTTACACACTACTGAATAAGTGTTACCTTTTCTGTTCAGATAAGCTAGCTCAATCAGAAAAGGAGGGAGAGAGAGATGGAGAGCAGGACACAGAGAAAGAGAGAAGTGAGAGAGTTTTAGAGGCACCAGGGCACTGTGTTTTGGAAAATGAGATAGACCATTTGGCTTCAAATCCTCATTCTGCTCTTTTAATAATTCTGCAATCTTTTGTGAAGCACTTCCCCTCTCTGTTCCTCAGCTTTCTCAATTGTTAAATGTATAAATTTCAGTATTATTATAATAATTAAGCAACCTCTAAAAAAAGCTCTAAAGTTCTTTGAGCAGAACATAGTACATAGTATGTAGTATCACATTGCTTGTTAATTGAGTGAATTTATGTGAACTAAATATACTAAAAGTTACACAGCTCCTAAGTAGCAGAGATAAAAAATTGAGCTTAGGACTTTCTTCATTGAAAACCCATTCAACTCTATCAGATCACAGTAAATGTGACTCCACCTTTACCATTAGCATAGATTAATTAACCTAATTAGTGGAATCAATCATTTGTAAAAATGGAGAGCCAGTTTTGACAGCCTGCATTAAAAATGTTTTACTAAATAAAAAATGACATTTTGAGAGGATTAGCTGTGTAAATGTGAACACAATGAAAGAGTAAACCATAAAAGTACCCAAGGCCATTGGTCCAAGAAGTGGACCAATCTATTTTTCAGAAAATCTCTTTTTCAGAAAGAGAAAGCAGAAAGAGAAGGAGAACTAAAGATGTGGGAACTAAGATCAAAGACTTTCTTCTCCTTTCAGACAGTTGGAGCTGGCTCTTTTCTCATGGGTATTTACCAGCAGAGTAGTATCTACTCCCAAGTCCATGCTGAAGAAAGTAATCAGAGAGTCAGACTAGGATCAGGTTCACACGCCCCTGGCTGAAGAGGATTGAAATAAGCACAATCAGTGTCAAAGACAATAGGAAAGTCAAGGAGAGTGACTGTGGCAGGGAAGCCTTTTCATGCTGATTGTGAAGAGGCCGAGTCATTCCAAGTACATGTGCAATAAAGTGAAGAGAATGCAGCAGTGATAAAAGATCTGCAAGCCCAGAAGACAGAGGATGATGACCAGGAAGAATAAGAGTGGAAGGCAGAAAAATCATGAATCATTTTAAAGTAGCAGAAAAAGAAAATTAAACCAATGAAAACAAGGCATAAACTGCTGGGGTAGAAGGGGCATGTGGCATCCTCATCTTGGGTTGTTCATACATGAAGAAAACTGTGATGGTCATTCTTGATTGTCACCTTGATTAGCTTGAAAGATTCCTAGAATGATAACTAAGCAGATTTCAGGGTGTATCTGGATGGGGAAATGGAGCAGAACCTTGGGGACAGGGGAAGGGGTCCCTATCCCCTTCTCTTTTGGCTCTTTTCGTGTCACTCCTTCCTGGCCCCCCATGAGGTGAGCGGTTTTCCTCTACCCTGCACTACTGCCATGATGTTTCTGCCATGAACCAGCCAACCATGGACTGAAATCTCAATGAGCCAAAATAAACTTTTCTCACCTAAGATGTGATGTCAGGTATTTTGTCCCAGCAATGTCCAAGGAAGTCAGTGACTGGTCCAACTTCTCATAACTGGTTACTGGCAGAAGCATGGTGGAAAAGGCTAGATCACAAATGAAGAATTGATTTTGACAGATTTGCTTAAAGAGGGAAAAGGGATTTACTGGTTGATTTCCTTTTCAAAAAGGAAGAAATAATATAAATCCTGTATGTAAGTTTAATATCAATAAATAGCCAGAGTTCACCTATCTAACACATTAGAAGTATGAAATGAAGGATCAGAAACAAAGAAAGCTTGAGCTATGTTTTCTCTTTCTCCTTAAGAGAATATAAGAAGACCTTTGAGAAGTGATACAGTGAGTCAAGAGTTATAAAACTTAATATGCAGGAGTTGGGAGACATGGAAATTTGTGGATAACTTTATTAAGTAAAATACAAAAAGATCGTTATCTGTAAAAGGAGAAATAGACTAAAATTTTTTAAAAGCTCAACTATTCTATGTTTGTTTTTGTTAAAGAAGCAAAATACACACAGAATTAATCCTGATTTTATATAAAAAAAGATTCCTTGTTTGGCTACCATGTTATAGACTAGGGAATTCAGCTCAAAATTTATAGCACTTATATAGAGATTTTTTTCTCCGTATTTCTTATGTTTGTGTTGCAGTAATGAAGAAATATGGAAGCCGTCTGGTGGCCAAATAATATCTTTAAATTCCCATGGATAAAGTCTCCCCTTTATATTTCAAAGTTATTAAGTTCAAGTCCTGTTATGGTTCCACTTTTATTAGTTTTTTCCCCATCAATGCAATTATTGATTGATTAATTCTTATTGGCTTTCTAAAGTAGAAAAAAATTATGTCTGAAATAAAACAGTTTCTAGAAAGGGAGTAGGGAAGTGTACCTAAAGAGAACTTCTAAGAAAAGTAGTAAAACCCTTCTTTTATCCACTCAGCTGAGTCTATGGAGGCCCCCCTAAACAAACTTTGCTTAGGCAAGGGCGCAGGAGGAAGCAGAGTTGCTCACATGGGGTTGTTGTCCAATTAATGTTGCTCAGCATTAGCACAGCCCCATGTACAACGTGCAGTGCGCAAAGCTCTCTTGCACCCTTCACCCCATTGGTCCTATAAAGCCTGTGAAAACAGGGTCAGAGAACTCAAACGATCCAGTCAATACCACACAGCCAGCATAACAAAACCAGAATTCAATTTGAAGTGGTTCCCTCTTCTCTCCTTTTCTCACCTATTTTTCCTGCAGGTGCAGTGTTTATTTTGTCAGCTTCATTCACCTCAAAAGTGGCAACTTCTTGGGGTTAAAGAACGACATGACACATTAGTAATTGGCAGGAGCAGAATATCAGTTCCCCAAAATCAAGGCCATGTTTCTGTCCCTCTGGGATAACTTGAGTCCATGTGTGTTTATAAAGTCATCAAATCATCTTTCAAAAAGATGGCAGACTCCTCCTGGGGTGACATGTCTTCTGTGTATAGTAGGTTATGACTCAGATAACTCACATCTCCAGCATTATAGGCCTCTCTTCATCGTGCTATCTTACCTAGGATATGTCTTAAAGGACAGGCCATGCCAATGGTGAAACAAAGCTATGTAAAGAAAATAAATACTGTAAGTAAACAGTTATTAAAATATTTAAGTTGAAATGTATGAAATTGTCATGTAGGGGAGGTCAAAAATGGCTGAATTTTGGCAGCCCTGTGTATACAACCTAATACATTTACCACAATTCCAGTTAGAAGGTTTATTCAATGATAAAGTTGGACACAATCAGCTTACTCACATTAAGTTTTGCGATTTTAAAAACCACAGCTCTTCTTCCATATGCCTAGATTTTAATTTTTAAAAGCAAAATGTCCAGTTGTCATTTACATGAAAATGTTTGTTCCTAGAGAAGACAGAAGCCATTTGAATAAGATAGGGTTATTCTTTACTATTTTAGTTTAGTTTTGTTTTATCTGTTTTTCCTAGGTTTTGTTTGTTTGTTTTGTTGGTTTGTTGAAACAAGGGCTCATTATTTATTTCAGGCTAGCCTTGAGCTCACTAGATAAGTTGGACTGGCCCAAAGTCGAGGCAGTCCTCCTGCCTCAGCTCCCTGAGTGCTGGATTAGAGGCATGGGACCCCACATCTGGCTCTTTTTGCCATTACATCAGACATTTGGCTTTGATTCTTGTCTTTCGTAAAATTATAAAACTGATGTCTATTTTTTCCTTCAAAATTGTTTTTATCTTAATGAATGAAATGTACTCGAAAGAAACCTACTAGATTCAGCAGAACATAGTATTGCAGACACATGGAGCAAGAAGGCAAAAAATGATGCTATTGAGTATGGGTATTTGTTGCCCAAGAGAAGGTGCATGGTTCCAGAGTCCCTTTGGAAGCTGGCATGTTCCCCTTTACATGGTTCCTGACACCTTAATGCTTCTCTTCTTTATTCTGTGTATCCAGATTTCACTCATGGGATCTCATGTCTTTTCATAAAGTATTCTCTCATTACTATAACTGATAGCCCATCATGTCTTTCTACAATTTAATACTAACTTCTTTATTAGGTTCACAACTCATTTATGCATTTCATTGATTCTAATACTGTATTCACTTTTTCATCATCCTATATGCTTTTACCCACTTCAAATTCTGTTAAGCTCAAAGGAGGGATTATAGGAACTATGGAACTTGCTCTTTAGAATCTATAGAATGGATACATATAATTAAAATGTAACAAAATGTAATCTCTAAATTTTAACAATTTGCATAATGCAGTCCACATGCTTATTCAAATACATCAACACCACAACACAGAAGTATTAAAGCCTAGATATCACAAAAAGATTACATGAATGCTGGGTTTCTTAACTATGCAGAAAAAACAAGTCAGTATAAAATGTAGGAAAGAGAAAATGTGAAATCACTTGCATTCAGTCAGGTAGTAATTGGGGAGAGTTTTGGCTTAGATAAATTTTTGAGAAAACAGACAAAATGAGATCTTATCATTAGGTATTTAAAAAGGAGTGGATAGAAACAGTCCAAAGTGATACTAAATAAAGTGGAGTGGAGAAGGTCACAAGAGGCTGTAAGGATATGCTTTAGGAGGAAAATAAAAGTTTAGTA